>NTHP01000836.1:40773-67418 GCA_003416845.1 Oplegnathus fasciatus | reverse complement strand
GTAGAGTTCAACTGGACTGTAGCACCGTCTACATCAAGGCTGTGGTGAATTTCTTTGTCATCCCCAGAAACGTTTGGAACAACATTTTTCAGAACGGCTGGTCTAATCTTGGCAACACCAAGATCGTAATCGCCTTCAGTGGCAGTGATAACGCTCACTTCGCCGCTTGAACTGTGGATGTTGAATTCGCCAGGAACTGGAGGTACTACGCCGCCACCGCCGCCAGATCCATCAAGGATTGGAGCGATAATGGAGGTATTTGTAAGTTCCATTTATTATCCCTCGTGCTTAGTCAGATATACATCGACTTTGCAGTTTACTGTAGTTTTCAGACAGAAACGCATTGCTCCCCATAGAGCTTCAAATGGTCCACCGTCTTGGCCGATACTAGCAACACCTTCGTCATTGACTACGCCATTTGCTTTTAGGGTACCGATAGTTACCCATTGTTTTTTGTTGTTAGATGCTTCTAGGATACCCTCTGCTTGACAGGCGGCTGCTTCGTCTGCTGGCTTTGCCACCATCTGGATGCCGAAAGTTCTAGATTTCAGGGTATTGATTGTTTGAGAATATAACGCTGTTCCGGCGTCAGCCGTAGCGTCTTTCATAATCTGTTGCATAATTCCGTTGCTCCAAATTGGTTTTCGGGTTTTTATGTATTTATGAAAAAAGCAAAAATACAAAAAAGGGAGCACGAGGCTCCCTTTTTCGGTTCGATCAAAGGACTATTAAAGACCTTTAATGAGGAACCGTCTTGCGTATGAGTTTTTAGCAAACAGTTCTTTGCTTGGCATAGCATTGTAAATCTGCTCGTCAACTTTACGACCAGTGGTACGCATTGAGTCAGCGATTGGGTTTACAGCCAGAGCATAGCGCGATTTTAGACCCATTACAGGCTGGAAGTTGCGTGGATCTTGACCACGGAAAGGAGTCAGAGCTACGTATGGGCAGTAGAACAGAGCAGCGTCCATTTCACCGGCACCTTTACGGATTACAGTAACGTAATCTTCTTTGGCAAACTGATCGATGTAAACGCAATACTTACCAGCCAGAATTCCAGCGTATGTAGCTTTGGTGGTATCAGCATTCATGCCAGTCTGAGTTCCCATAACGGCTGCACTAACAAACATGTCAGTGTGACCCATCATAGCAGCTACGTTGCGTGAACAGATGATATCAGTAGCTTCGCCACGTCCAGTTTGACGAGCGATTTCGGCAGATTCTTTTTCAACTTGAACGATGAACGCTTTGAAAGCTTCACCAGCCCAACGAGCGCCGCGAACGTCGATAGGATTCTGGAAGTCAAAGATACCAGCTTGTGAGCCAGGAACCCAAGTCCATCCGGATTTACCGATCTGAGCCATGGCATTAAACCACAAGATAACTTCACGATCCAGTTCTTGAGCGATTTCAGTAGACAGAATTTCAGACAGAGTAGAATCTGCATTCATACCGTGTACAGCACGAAGGTCTTGCGCCAGTTCGATTGAATACTGACCTTTCAGTTGACGTGATTTGGCTTCGATAGTGGCTTTGTTAATCTGCATAGCCATTTCGTTCCATGGATTGTTTGCAGAGTCATTAAACCCTTCGCACAATTCAGCATAGGAAGTTGCCATAGCACCAGACAATTCAACGCCTTTGCCTTCAGACATCAGCTTAACGATACGAGCGTCTTTCTTAGCGTCTGTGTCATCACTCGATTCGATAACCAGATCGGTACCCATAGACATCAGATAAACGATCTGACCTTTGTTTGTTCCAGTCTTGAAAACATAAACGTAGATTTGGCTGTCAGTTGAAGCACCAGATTCCGGAACAGACTCGAATGGAGTCATGACAGAACCGGCGATTGTGCCCATAGCACCAGACCAGTTTGCATCTGGACCAGCGATAGGATGGAAAGCTTCACGCATAACGTCAGTGCCGCGAGTTTGCTTACCATACAGAGCATGCAGAGCAAATACCTGACCAGTTGGCTTGGACATTGGCTGTACGCCACAGATGTCAAAACCGATCAGCTTAGGAATCATACGGCGAACCAGACCCATCATAGCAGGACCAGTGCTTACAGCAGCACCAGAGTTCTTACCGGATGCGATATTATCAGGAGTGTATCCATGATCGCCAGCAACAACGGCTTCGGTCAGTTCACCACCAACAGTAGCGAACGCTCTTACGACAGAAGGATCGGCATAAACGCCTTCAACGTCGCTGTTGATATCAGCTTCTTGAGCTTCGAGGATTTGAGCCAGCAGTGCTTCTTTTGTAGGAGCGACTGATGGTAGTTCGGCTTCATTAACAGAAACCCACTTGTTTAATTCAGTAGTCATTATTGTACCTTTGAAAAATTCGGTAACGTCTATACAGTTTATTTATGAAAAAGGGAGCACGAGGCTCCCCTTTCTCGTTTATTCGATTAAACGAATACAGACATTAGATTCTGTTATTATACGCCAACAACACGGAACTTACGGAAGAATGCGTTCTTGCCGAACATTTCTGGAGTAGGCATACCGTTTGAAATTTGGGTAAAGCCTTTGAACTTACCAGATTCAGCCATTGGGTGGATACCAATAGCATAACGTGTTTTAAATCCTAATACCGATTACACCGTCGCTTTCGCGATACTTTAACACTCATACGAGTCGGACTAGACTATATCACATTCCATCAACCTATGATGGAATCCTTGCTTTTCGATACTAACAATAAATTGCTTTCTCTACTCTACTCGCTTATTCAATAAAGATTTGGCTTTATCTATGCTTTCGATAGTCGTTAGAGACATTTCTGCCTACGGGATTAACTCTATCCTTTTCAGGACTTAGTCTCTCTTATCAGCTTATTGGTTATTCAGCTATGCCCGTTTAACAAGGTTTGCATATATGCATCACTGCACATTGGCCCTAAATTTAAGGCTGGAAGTTCTTAGGATCAGCACCACGCAGAGGTGTCAGAGCAACGTATGGGCAGTAGTAGATACCAGCGTCCAGCTCGGAAGCACCTTTGTAACCGATGGTGATGTAATCTTCTTTAGCATACTGGTCGATGTATACGCGATACTTACCAGCCAGAACACCAGCGAATACAGACTTATTAGTGTCTGTGTTGAAGCCAGTAGATGCACCCATAACAGCAGCAGAGATGAACTGATCGGTATGACCGAAAGCAGCAGCTACGTTACGTGAAACAACCAAGAAGTTACCAGCGCCACGTCCAGTTTGACGAGCGATTTCATTGGCTTCTTTGTCGATTTGGATGATCAGAGCCTTGTAAGATTCACCAGCCCAACGAGCGCCACGAACGTCGTTCGGGTCAGCAAAGTTGAATACGCCAGCTTGTCCGCCATGTCTGTTTGTCCAGCCAGTCTTACCGATCTGAGCAGTGGCGTTGATCCACAGCAGAACTTCACGGTTGATTTCCAGTTGGATTTCAGTAGCCAGAATAGAAGACAGTTCGGAGTCAGCAGACAGACCGTGTACTGCTCTCAGATCCTGAGCCAGTTCGATAGAGTATTGGGCTTTCAGTTGACGAGACTTAGCTTCGACAGTTTTCTTGTCGATACGGAATGACATTTCGTTCCAAGCTGGNGCAGAAGTAGTCAGAGCAGTGAAAGCAGTAACAGCTTCAGTTACACCGCCTTTGCCAACTTTACCAGACCAAGAAGCATCTGGACCGGTGATCGGATGGAAAGCTTCAACAGCGTCAGCTGATGTAGAGTCTTTGCCATACATAGCATGGAAAGTGAAGATTTGGCCAGTAGGCATAGCCATTGGCTGTACGCCACAGATGTCAAATGCGATCATGTTAGGGATAGCACGACGCACCATGCCCATTACAGAAGGACCAACACCAACAGCAGCGCCGGAATTCTTACCGGAAGCGATGTCAGCAGGAGCATAACCATGGTCACCAGTTACAACAGCTTCGCTCAGACCTTCGAGTTGGCTCTTGACGTATTGATCAGCGTAAACGCCTTCTGCGTCCATTTCGATATCGCGCTCTTGGTTTTCCAAGATAGCAGCAACGATTTCTTTACGGCTCTTTGTAGCGATTTCAGGCATGCCTTCAGCTTCAACCAGCGGAGCCCATTTTTCAAAAAGTTCAGTAGTTTTCATTTATAAAACCTTTTTTGGAAATTCCGTTTTTTAAAAAAACGTAATAATGATTATTTATTACAGGGCTGCGAGGTAAGCTGCCATGTTCTTGCCGAGCTTTGGCTCAGTAGCTTCAACCACAACTTCGGCTTCGAAGTTAGGGGTTTCTTCTTCTACAGTAGCTTCAGCAACAACTTCTTCTGCAACTACTTCTTTCTCTTCTTCAACTTTAGCCGACGTCATTTCAACGATAGCGGAAAGTTTCACTTCAAAAGTTTCGTTGAATTCCAGACCTTCTACCAGTTCTTTAACTTTTTCTTTCTGGCTTTCGGTCAGGTCAGCGATAGCGCCTTCTACAAGAGCGTTACGCTTGATTTCTTCCATGGATTCACGGAGTACTTTCTTTTCTTCCATCAGCTTGTTGATTTCGTCGCGGCTTTCAGCGATTTCGTCTTCAAGTTCTGCAACAACGTCAACTTTCTCAGAAGGAACTTCAACATTGTGTTCAACGAACAGATCTTTCATGCCTACTAACAGGCTTTCAAACAGTTCAGATTTCAGATTGTGCTCAACGGAAACGGCATTCTCTTCCAGCCAACGAGTGGCGAGAGTATCCATGTACTTGTCGAGGGTGTCAGTCAGTTCGGCGATTTCACCTTTAACAGCTTCAGCAACCAGTTCTTCTGATTTGCTTGCCATTTCAGCAATGTGAGTTTCTGCCAGTTTTACCGCCTGAGCTTTTACCGCAGTTTCAAATACAGCCTCAAATTTGGCTTTCTTTTCTGCACTCAGTTCGGCACCTTCAAATACGCTGTCCAGTTTGACCTCAGTTTCGATGGTCTTGGCAGCTTCCATGAGTTGTGATTTAATAGTCATGAATATGCACTACCTTTAAATTAGTTTCTAAGATTATTTATGCTAACTTTTGTAGGCACGAAATCAGACTATCGAAATCTGAATCTACCGGCTCTACGAAACTTTCAGCAATTGTACTTTCGGTAACTGGTTTAACGTAAGCCCCAGGAGCACTTGGACCCCAAACAACATCAACGCCAACGGTCAGTTTAAAACCATCTTGTACTTCGTTATACCCATTCTTTTCTTTCAAGACTCCGAGCCCTCGTGAAGAGACACCTGGAACCCAGCCAGCGCGAATAAGAGCAGCGGTTTTGTCGCCTTCTGCACCATCGCCTTCAATTATACGAGCCTTACCCATTACATTATCGCCATCCCACCAAAGAGATTCGATGATAATAGCGGCATGCATAGGATCTACGTAAGGTCTTGCTGGGTGGTTTAATTCACCAAGCGCCTGATTCGTATTAACTTGCTCTGTAATATATTGATTAACTGATTTTTCAAGAACAGCTTTAGGGTATTTACGACCATTGCGGTTAACCACTTCTGCTTGCATGAAAATTCCGGTCAAATACAATTTGCCAGAATCTTGCGTTGCTTCAACGAGTGTATCAACCTTTTCTTCTGTGCTGACTGAAGGTAGCCCCCAATGCTCGATTAGTAGCTGTTCCATAATCAATCCTTTCTGTCAAGCCCAAAAGCCTTCCGCTTACGCATAGCTCGGCCACGCTTACGCTGGCTCCGTTTTACTCCGCCCTTATCACCACGTTTTGTCTTAGCGGCCTTTCTTGCGATCTGGCGACGACGAGCTTTATTCAAGCCAGTGGTTTGGGTTGCTTGGCGGGAGCGGGTTTTCCGATCTTTGAGTTTTGTGATATTCCCTTTGGAATCAACGCGCTTTACGATGGCCTCGCAGACATCAAAGTGTTCAACCAGTTCTTCGGCAGTTTCAAACAGTTCATCAACCGTCTTGCCATGAGCCAATTGGTACAGATAAACGCCAAATTGGCGTTCATCTTCACTCAGAATCTTTTTTTCGGCAATCGAAATCATGTCTTCCACAGAAAATATACTTGAGTTTTCGGAAAAAAATTCAAATACTTTTTGCTTCATTTTGATTTACCTGATTGGTTTATTCGGAGTCTGCTTCCACTTCACCATCAACTCGAACGGATTTAGCGATTTCAAATCGTTCCTGATCGACAAGAGCATCAATTTTGCTCTTCATGATAGTTTCAAATTCGTGTTTGAAAGCGGTTGGGTTTTCTTCGATGGCTGCGTTAACGAGCTTTTCCATTAAAATTCCTCTGGCTCAACGTCTATTTCTTCGTCTTCAAACGGCTGAGAAAATATCGGATCATCGATTTCTTCTTCAATTAACTGCCGCTGCGAAATGATATCCTCTTCGGACATCTTGAAAATGTTTCTCATGACATAATCATTTGACACATAACGACCAATGTACGGTTCCATCATAACAGCAATTTCCATTCGGGCTGTCATCAGTTCCATATCTTTGGCTTCTTCAAAATAAGAGTCTTTGTTAAAAATGAATTTTATGAAGTTTTCATTTCTATCCCACTCTTCCTCTGTGATAATTCCTTTCAAAACCAGATTGGTTTTAAGAGGATCTGCAAGCATTTCTTTGAATTCGACCAGAAGTGTACGAACGAACTTGGTGAATTTAATTTCATCACGAGTTATTTCGCCGCCGTCGCCAAAGGTAACACCGCCACCTTCATTTGGAATGCGCGAAAGAGGTATGTGAAGTGCCTCATAAAGCTTCTTGTTGAACCATTGAACATCTTCTATGGCACCAAGGTTTTGAGCACCAGGCAATGTTTCAATCTGAGCAGAAGTCTTTCCATCACGTCTCATTAGGAAGTAGTCTTCCGTCATTGACATGTTATTATATTGATTCTTTACCTTACCGGTAGACGTATCGTAAACAACACGGTTTTTCATACTCTGCATCATGTTGTTCATGTATTGCTGAGATTTGGTAGGAGGCATAGTACCAACATCAATATAAAAGATTCTTCTTTCCGGTGCCCTTGTAATACGATAAATTACCATCGCATCTTCGAGCATCTTCAATTGATTTGCAGGTTTTTGTGCTTTATGCAGATAGCTGATAAGATTTTTACCAGTCGCATCCGTCAATCCGGAGTGAACATAGACAACCATGTTTCTCGGAAGCTTGATCTTTTGAGACCCAACGGTAATACCCATCATATTATTTACGTGTGCATCTTTTACCGTGTTGTCGTATATGAAGTATTCGGACACCTTCGTCACGAAATCGACTCCATCGACGGTTTTCTTTTCTACTTCCCTGATCATTTCCACTTTTCTTGGATCAAGAAGTCTCAGTTCTTGGATACCTTTCTTTGGGTTCTTGTGGAGGATCTTATGGAAGAACAGTCTTGAATCAACGTACCAGCGTCTGAATAGTCCAGCGCCTTTGCGGTCAAAGTTGAATAGATTCAAAACAGTTTGGAATTCTTTATGAATTAATTTTTTAATATTTTCTGAAAATTCAGTATTCTCTAAATCAAGAGATACCGTTTCGCAATCATCTTCAACGACAATTGCTTCAAATACGATTTCTTGAATCGCATTATTAACTTCATGAAATTCCGCCAAATTGCGGTACGAGTTAATCAAATCAGAAGTTGTCTTGATACTTGGAGATCCACCACCAAACATAACTTGGTTGAATCCACCAATACCAGATGCGCCTTCATCGACTTCGACTTCGGTTGCACCATCTTGGACATCAGGACTGGCAATGGAAACTATGCCGTCCCGAGCTTGCTGTTGTGCATCTTCTTCATCTTCTTTAGCCCAGAATCGGAAAATGTCAAATATGTTAGCCATTTAGGATAGCTCCATTGGTTCATTTATTATAATTATTTATGGAGTAATGAAAAGGGGCGAAAATGCCCCTTAACGCGATACAACTTATTCAAACCAATCAATTGCTAATGTTGCTTCGAATGTGGACACCTCATTGTTGGAATCCCAGTCGAATTGCAGTTCAGCAACGTGGATTGGGAAAATACCAATCATGTTGTATTCTTTTGTGACATTACCTTGACGGTCAAACTGACGAATCAGAGCGGTCTTTTTGTAATCTTCTGGGTTTTCACCACTGATGGTATCACCACCAGTATGAGCAATTGCTTGCCAATCCAGAAACTTTTGACGATCTTCGTGGTTCTGTTCACCGTATACAGTGATAACCCAATCGTCATACTGGCGGTCGCCAGCGACATTCATCTTACGGTTCTGGTAGCTAACGGCAACCTTTTCAACCATACCAGCAGGCATAGAAGCGGCCTTACACTTGAACTTGAAATTTTGACCCATGTATGGAATCTCAACTTCGAACAAGTTTGGACGCGCAAAATCACCACTAGAGAATGCTTTTGAAATATCTGTTAATTGCATTATTTATTCCTCTAGGAAACCCCGATTGCTCGGGGTTAATTCCTTATACTGTTCCAATCAACTCATCAAAATCCGCGCCTGTTGATGTGGCAACGAAGTTTAAGTAGATGTAATTGATAGAACGCGCTGGTTTGATGTACATTCCAGCAACGAATTCGTTACGGTCGATTACGTCCGGTGTATTGTTGCTTGAATCACAAACCACACGGAAATCGTAAATTCCACCAAGGGATTTAATACGGTTCAGATATGCGGTTGTTTCTGAACGGAAGTTCAGCTGAGTGAACGCATCGTTCAGTTCGAACAAGTGATACTGAGAAGAACGGCTGATTGAAGTCTTAACCAAGTTGAACAGACGACGAACGTTGATACGATCAAATGGGCTAGGCTTGCTGGTTGCCATCTTGTCACCATACAGAACCACACCTTGACCAGCAAAGCTCACAACTGGGTTGATTGCTTCTTGGTACAGACGGTCTCTGTGGGCTTGTCTTGTGTCAACGGCCAGCTTGATAACTCCTTGGACTTGTCCACGGTTGAAACCAGCAGGAGACATCCAAGGCTGAGAAACGCTGTCAGTGCGAACACACAGACCTGCAATATCAGCAGCCAGAGGAACCCAACGGTTAACGTCGTTGTACTTATCATACTGATACTTGTAATTGCCATCGATGAACGCATAAGTTGAGTTAATGTTCATGTTGTTTTCAACGGCAGTTCCAGAAGCAGTTTTACCGCGTCTCCAAGCGATCATATTGTCAACCGCTGTAGCAGCAGGAATATTCAATACTTTCTCTTTAGGAGGGGAGATGAAAGCAACACAATCTTGTCTAGCAGTAGCAAGGTCAGAAACGTATTTCTGAATAGTTGCAGCTTCTTCGTCACCAAGACCAGCAACGCTACCAGCAATCAACAGATTAACATTTACGTTTGATCTGTCAGCAAAGAAATCCCAGCCTTTAATGTAAGGGGCGATGTATTTGCTTGCAGCGGCAGCTCTCAGTTCTTCTTCAGTCAGAGATGCAGAGTCAGCAGGGGTATAATCACCACCGGTACCACCACCCAGAGCCAGAATTCCGGAGAAGTCTTTAGGCCATGAATTTGATACACCACTGATGTATTTGCTGCGTCCGAGTTCGAAGTAATCACCAACGTAGATATTGTTTCCGTAGATATCGCGAGCGCCTTCTTCTGTAGACAGAACAACGGCTTCAACTTGCTCTCCATCTTTACGAACAACCATACAGAATTCATGCTCGCTCTGTGGTCCGTAAGCAATGGAATCGTTCATGTTTACATGAACCATGTTTCCGTATGGATAAACTGGTAGATCATAAACTCCTTCGATTTTAGCACCACCATCGGTAGCGGCAACTGGAGTAGTCCATGTCTTATAGCTCATGATTTCAACAGTCAGGTCGTTACCCATTTCACCTGGGAATCTGGCAGAAATAGCTGGCAAAATAGCAGCTGTACACAGACCAGAGAATTTGTCTTCACCAGTAGCAGTCAGAGCAGCAACAGACTCAGAGTCATTAGGGAAGTAAATTCCGGAATCGGTTCTCAGTTTTGGATCTGTCAGAGATGCGTTAGTACCACCGTCGGTTGTGTCGGCGGTTACGGTAATAGTAGGACCACCCTCTGACGGCATTGGATACATACCACGGTCTTTCAGAAGACCAACAAGAATTTCTGTCTTCAGCCAATACTTCGAGATTCCCTGTGCAGAAGTAACTTCGGTGATAACACCGGTTCCAGCATCGGTATCGGAGTCTTCTCCAGCAAATCTGGCTTTGATTGTGATAGAACCACCAACAACATAACCAGAACCACCATTGGTGATAGTACATGTCAGCATGTCGTGCATAGCAGAAGCATTTTTAGCGGTATCTTCATCGACCACACGAACCAGTCGCAGGTCATTACCGTATTTCAAAAAGTTTGTCGCGCTGAAGAAAGAATCAGCATTGCGATGAGTTGGAGTAGAGAATCTGCTTACCAGATCGTTCTCAGAAGTCACTTGGGAGATCTGGAAGGCTGGTCCCCAGTTGAAATCACCTACAAGAGCAGCGGTGCCTGTGGCACTNTCTTCAGTCAGAGATGCAGAGTCAGCAGGGGTATAATCACCACCGGTACCACCACCCAGAGCCAGAATTCCGGAGAAGTCTTTAGGCCATGAATTTGATACACCACTGATGTATTTGCTGCGTCCGAGTTCGAAGTAATCACCAACGTAGATATTGTTTCCGTAGATATCGCGAGCGCCTTCTTCTGTAGACAGAACAACGGCTTCAACTTGCTCTCCATCTTTACGAACAACCATACAGAATTCGTGCTCGCTCTGTGGTCCGTAAGCAATAGAATCGTTCATGTTTACATGAACCATAGTACCGTATGGATAAACTGGTAGATCAGCAACGCCTTCTACTTTAACAGTTGATCCGGTAGTTTCTTTTGGATCAGTCCAATCTTTGTAGCTCAGAATTTCAACAGTCAGATCGTTGCCCATTTCGCCTGGGAATCTGGCAGAAATAGCTGGCAAGATAGCATCTGTACACAGACCGGAGAATTTGCCTTCACCAGTAGCAGTCAGAGCAGATACAGACTCAGAGTCATTAGGGAAGTAAATTCCGGAATCGGTTCTGAGAACTGGGGATGTCAGAGATGCACCAGTACCGCCGTCGGTGCCGTCGGGCTCTAGGGTGATAGTAACTCCGGATTCTGGCATTGGATACATACCGCGATCTTTCAGAAGAGCGACCAGAGTTTCTGTCTTCAGCCAGTATTTTGTGATTGCTTGAGCGGAGCTTACTTCGGTGATGATGCCCTTTCCGCCATCAATGTTTTCTTCGGTTCCGATTGTAACTTTGATTGTAATCTCGCCACCGGCAACGAAGCCAGTACCACCATTAGAGATAGTACATGTCAGCATGTCGTGCATAGCAGAAGCATTTTTAGCGGTATCTTCATCGACCACACGAACCAGTCGCAGGTCATTACCGTATTTCAAAAAGTTTGTCGCGCTGAAGAAAGAATCAGCATTGCGATGAGTTGGAGTAGAGAATCTGCTTACCAGATCGTTCTCAGAAGTCACTTGGGAGATCTGGAAGGCTGGTCCCCAGTTGAAATCACCTACAAGAGCAGCGGTGCCTGTGGCACTGTTAACTACAGTTGTCTGTGTACTGGTTTCACGAGTTTCTACACCAGGAGATAAAAGTGCCATATGGGGTACCCCTTAGTAGTAATTATTCATATCAACAACCTCAAATCCATAGGGATCATGAGGGTCAGTGGAAAATGCGTCTTGAACGTAAAGCATCAAGCCAATTTCATCGTCAATTCTTTCCAATTCATTCCGGAAAAGTTCTTCGGAGATCCTAGCGGATTCGGAATTTGCATATTCCAAAAATCTATCTTGAGTTGACAGATGTGCGAAAATAACCAACGCCATAACCAAATCATCGTGATAGCCTTCTTGGGCTTTCCACGTAAGGACATATTCTTCAAAGGTCATGAATTCGTTGATTGTTTGTTTGTGGTTGACGATTAGCTTGTCTTTTTCGACCAAGTCTTTTAGCGCCGAGCATCCATTAGCTTTTGTGTTCTTTGTCTGCTTCATACCGAAATCAAGAGCAGAATCACAAATGATATTTTCATACTCGATATCCATGTATAAAGTTTTGGCAACCGTTGTTCCAATGGCATTTAACTCAATATATACCCATGCTTCGTTATATTCGACTGCATATCGTTTGATAATAGAAGGATACAACAAATGGGATACTTGGTTGGTGTGATACACCCCTACTTGCTCATATGGGAACGTGGTTACATCAATTACATGAAACGCATGATAGTCTTGTCCACGACCCTCCGCACAATCCACAGATATAACGTATTTATGTCCGTCTACGGGGTCTTTGAAGCGATAAAAGTTTTCTTGGGGTGCCACATCAATAGACTTCAGTTTCGACAGCTTAAAGCCGGATATGAGCGTCTTAGAGCCTCCCTGAAAATCAGCACAGTGTTCCTGCAAGAACGCTTCTTTTGACGAACCACCTTCTTGAACAGAAGACCATTCTTTACCGTCGTCAAAATATCCAAGACCGTTATAGAGTCGTTCCTTTACAGAAGTCCATACAGCAGAATAAGTAGCAAAACCGGTTCTTCCGAGAAGAGATCCTTGCCACATCTGGAACCAGTGGTTCATACCGTTTGGAGTGGATGTCATGATCATTTTAGATTCACGACCGGAAGAGATTACTGGCTGAATCGCCTTAAATGTCTCATCCCATCTTTCTACGAACGCGCACTCATCCACGTAGATCAAAGCGAACGATTCACCACGAACCGCATCTGGAGAAGACGCATATGCTGTAATCGTACAACCGTTTTCTAATTCGATTCCGCCTTGGTTCCAAGTAACAATACCAGGCTGCAAGAAATCAGGAAGCAGTTCTAAACACTGTTTTGTTCTATCCAATACTTCACATGACATACTACGCTTGTGCGCGAGTACGCCGACGGCTTTGGCTTCGTTGAACGTTACGAAGTGAGAAAGATAAATCGCGGTGGCCGTGGTATTATGGGTAGGGGTGAATCCCCTACCACAAAGATATAAATGGTCTTCGCTATTCACTTGTATACATTTAACAGGAACGCTATTTACCTTCTCCACACTTCTTATATAGATATAATCAGTTCTGGTATCTTTTGGATTACTTTTTTTGAGGTTTGCCTTCTTCCTTTCAAGGGACACAGGAGTTACACCTTTGTCGGAATAAGCGCAGAACGCAATTCGGTGATATACGGCACCATTTACAATCTTTTCATGTAGTCTTGGTTTAAATCCCAGTCCACACATTAGAGAATATGCGTCATCTATAAGGGTCTTCGATTTGAATGTTAATTCACAATGACCATTTTTATTGACACACCCGTCAGAATCCATTATACCCTGAAGCAATTTGATCCGATCTTCAACGTCAGCAAACTGGTATATCTCTGGTATATGTTTGTTGAATAAGAGATTCAAATCCCTCAATTGGGTGGTCATACCATGGGCGGTTTCCGTGAGAACATTAGAGTTCCTCTTGTCTGCGAAGAATGTAACCGTTTCGTAGTTAGACAGCAACACATCTCTAATTTCACTATCGTCCTTGTGGTGAGTTATTCTTCCGCCTTCGGAGTGACCGTCTCCCAACCAATAACCAAGGATATAAGGGTCGATCGTCAATCCAACGCTTTTACCATGGAACGGCTTGGCCTTTTCTATCTTGTAACGAGCACTTCCTTCTCTGTTGACTATTCCACGATCAACCATTTCCTTGGTGGTTATGTCGAATGCACCTTTCTTCTTATTACCGGTATCTATAACAGTCCAAATATGGTCAGCGTCGGCTATAACATTAACGCCGGAATCAAACGTGAATTCGTAACACGTTCTATTATTCTGATATTCTGTTGCGAAAGTAACATCAACCAATTCCCCGCTTGGAGAGTACACCCGATCACCCACATTGATATCACCCATACGAACCCACCCATTCTCGGTTGGGATTGGGGTTTCAACAGATAGAGCCTTTCCTAACTGTCTGCTAAGGTTGTGCTGAGAAAGTCTATTATCGAACATGATTTGCAACATCTCTTTCTGGTATTCTCGAAGATTAACCTTGATTATACCATAATCGATATGAACAATGGAACAATAATTCTGAGCAAAGTACTGAATGTCATCTCGACATCTTTCCCATTCCTGAAGCATTTCTCGTGTCCATGCGATAGGTTGGTTNCATGAAACGCATGATAGTCTTGTCCACGACCCTCCGCACAATCCACAGATATAACGTATTTATGTCCGTCTACGGGGTCTTTGAAGCGATGAAAATTTTCTCTAGGAAGGACATCAATAGACTTCAGTTTCGACAGCTTAAAGCCGGATATGAGCGTCTTAGAGCCCCCTTTAAAGTCTGCGGCATGTTCCTGTAAGAACGCTTCTTTTGATGAACCACCTTCTTGAACAGATGCCCATTCTTTACCGTCGTCGAAGTATCCAAGCCCGTTATAGAGTCGTTCCTTTACAGAACTCCATATAGCCGAATATGTAGCAAAACCAGTTTTACCTAATAGAGATCCTTGCCATAACTGGAACCAGTGATTCATACCGTTTGGAGTAGATGTCATGATCATTTTAGATTCACGACCGGAAGAGATTACTGGCTGGATCGCCTTGAAAACGTCTTCCCATCTTTCTACGAACGCGCACTCGTCCACGTAGATCAGGGCGAAAGATTCACCACGAACCGCATCTGGAGTAGAAGCATATGCTGTAATCGTACAACCGTTTTCCAATTCAATTCCGCCTTGGTTCCAAGTAACAATACCAGGCTGCAAGAAATCAGGAAGCAGTTCCAAACACTGTTTTGTTCTATCCAATACTTCACATGACATACTACGCTTGTGTGCGAGTACGCCGACGGCTTTGGCTTCGTTGAACGTTACGAAGTGGGCAAGGTAAATCGATGTGGCCGTCGTCTTCCCGAGCTGACGACTGAGGTTATGCTGAGAAAGTCTGTTATCAAACATGATCTGCAACATTTCTTTCTGGTATTCTCGAAGATTAACTTTGATTACACCATAGTCGATATGAACGATAGAACAATAATTCTGAGCAAAGTACTGAATGTCATCTCGACATCTTTCCCATTCCTGAAGCATTTCTCGTGTCCATGCGATAGGTTGGTTCGCCTTTTTCAAATTAGGCAATCCACTATATCTGGATTTTTTATTGAATCGGTCTTTGAATGTTTTGTAGTTGCTTGGATCTTTTCCTTGCAAATTGAATTTAACTGGAGCGTGTGTTTCTACGTATTGATCAAAAGTTGATGGGTACCAGTTACCGTCGTGTTGGCTCTGGTACCACTTAACACCGTTCCGGAATTCAAAAGGCAAGTCTTCGACCGGCCTTATATCATCTGGTGCCATGTTGTTTCTGTCTCAAGTGATTGAGTGAAAATGCATTTCACATCGCGCTGGTGACCAAGAACAGAAGACAATCGATCTTCGTTTATAGTAGCCGGTTCGTCTGCGTAGACGATATCATACTGGATGCCTTGGACGTTATTAGGGACGATTTCAATTCTGTTTGTCCCACAATCAATTCGCCCATCGAAGCTATTGTACCTATGGTCAACACCAAATCCTGACAGGATTTCTTGGATTACTTCCATATGGGTCTTAGCGGCATGCCGATGGTTTGCGACAATTCCGATTTTTTTATTTTTCTCATTTATTAAAAAATGAGATAACGCGATTCTTGCGGCAGTGGATTTACCGGTCATACGATGATCACGGGTGACGGCGGTTTCTTCCTCGATCATGTACAGACAAGTTTCGATACTATGGTCATACAGATCAGTGATACCTAAGATGGCATAAGCTTCTTTGATGAAATCATTCTTTTTCATGTTCAATTACCACGGATTGAGCGGCGGCCTTTTTTGCGTCGTATTGACTACCAACCACGCCCATTAGTTCAGATGGGGTACCAACGAATATATTTTGGTTTTCTATATTCTGCGTAGAATTGCCTTGTCCCGACTTAACATTTTCGTCGGTTATTTTCTTCATGTCAGCATGAATTTTAAGCAACTCTTTATTCGTAACTGTCATAGAGTTCATGAGAGTGGCGAACACTTCCATAGATCTAGCAGAATCGCTACCCCTAGCGTTATCGAGGGAGACCTTAGCAGCCTCCATCAACATGGTTTGTTGGAAATAGAGCATTTCACGAACACTGCAATAATCCGCCGACAAATCCTTATTTCGTTCCTCTGGATTTGAAACCACCGTCGGTAATTGTATAGGTTCGATTGGATTTTCTTCTTCTATACCGGCAATCCCTTCTACGTTCAATAGAGCAGAGAAGTCGATATTATGCGAGTCGTTCATGGGTCACCAATTGGTTTGTGTGTATCCTAGTATTTATTCATTTGGCTTACAGTCGCCGGAAGTCGTGCCTCTAACACCAGAAGGTTCTATGCCTGATGGGATAGGGGTGTCGCTCGACATACCGGTAACGATACCACCAGTCCAGTCTTCAAGAGCAACGTTTGAATCAGGACAAGTCATTTTATCAACGCTCTCGAACGTATTATCATGATCTAGTCTCTGAACGTTTGCGAAAAAGTCAACATAGATCGTCTTGATAATACCGCCGGTTTGAGAAGTACTGGCTGGGTATAAGAAACCGTCCAGTTCAAACATGAGAGATGCTTCGCACCGTCGGCGGGTAAATCTGTCGCCACCGTAATCAGGATCGATGATCATAGACTGAACGGTGATCTGAATATCTCTGTCAATCTTTAGATCATTCGTGTGAAGTTCTGTTGTTTTGGCTGTAAAGTTTGGTTGAAAATATGGTAAGATCTGTTCAATAATGCAAAAAATATCGTCCTCGTGGCGAGTAAAAATACTCAGCTCGAAAATAAATTTATAGGGGACGGGGTTAAATTGCATCGAATAACTTCCAGTACTTCTATCAGTTTTAATTTCTCTATTGCTGATATTTGTTTTGAAAGTTGGACTGTACATCATATCAATTAATGAAATATTCATTCTTGGAAGAATCGTTTCGATTTTTGCGAAAGTATCATCACCATCAGAAGAATTATTAATTGTGTCCAGTTTTTCAATAAACCTTTCTTTACCGCCGAAAGAAATAGGAACTTTTTGATAACGAATTGATTCGTCTGTATTAATTCGTTCGACTGCAATGTGGTTTAAAAGAGCACCCATTAAAGTCGCGTATCGCTTTATCGAGCGATTATAAAAATATCCAAACACGTTTCACCTCAGAAATCATTATCGAATACAGATTCGTATTCTATTGGGACTGGTCCGGAATCCGGAATAGGAACTGGTATCCCCTTTCCGTTGATTGGGTCTTTTGTGATCGGATCAAGGAACTCGTCAACTTTCTCTTCGAATTGTCTGTCAACGACGTATTGATCGATCTTGATATCACCTAATCCGTTTAGATTATTAACTGGGGTTAGAACTGGATCATCGAAATACCCGTTCTCGATATCAACGTATTGGCTAAAGTCGAGTTCATCGTCTTGCGGATCAATTTCCGCCGGTCCGATCTTGGTCTTAAGATCGATAGACTCACCAGAGTAGATGAACTTAGTGGCGGTGATTGTCAGAATAGGATTCTGTCCGACCTGCTCAAACGGCAGCTTGCCTTCTACCCACGTAACCTCAAACAGAGCATTACCCATGGGGAAGTAGATTAGGTCGCCTTCTCTCGGAAGCTCACCATCGACTTGATGAAGGAATAATTGTTTTGTGGTACCAAGAGTGAGTTCATCGCTGACTTGCATACCATATCGACCAAAGAAATCTCTCTCGCCTTCGTATCCTTCGAAGTTCTGGATGTAGAAAACAGTCCTGAAAGCATGTTCGAACCGAGAGTTTACGCACTCTCCGAGAACGTAATCGATGTTCGGCATATCCCTACGAATGTATCGACATTCAACACCACGCATCTGAACAGATTCTGAAGCCAATGTTTCATGAAGAGCTTGAGCACCACTATGGTTGAAAAAGTTTACGTAGGGGTTCGTTATATGACCAGTTCTGGTGTCATTATACCCTAAACCACTTTCAAGTCTAGCAAAAAGGTTTGTATCCATTATTTTATCCACCTAGAAGAGCCATAAAGTAGCCTAGAAGAGGTTTTCTAGACATACCCTATGGGTAGGCATAGGTCTTGTTAAAAATCAAGCATAGAGAATACTAGAGGTGCTACGACCGAAGGTCGTTCTTTGATAGTATTTTGGTAAGTAGTTTCTAAATAATATATTTAGAGAGTTATTACCAAAAACAACTTTATTTGTTCAAAATATCATCAAAGAGACAACCTTCGGTTGTCAGCTTTTCTATATTTTTCATCTTTGCTTTAGAAATCGATTGTAATAGCCTTTAAATTCTCTTCAGAGGCTTTTCTAGAGAAACTGCTACCAAGTTATACCCGATTCTAAAAACGCCTTAGAGATACCTTTACGGCGTTTTTAGCTTATTTGCTTTTTTTCAAATTATCCATAAAGGATCGCATCAGGCATCTGAAGGGTATACAGTTCAGCATGCAGTTTATCGATTTCTACCTGAGCTTCTTCGGATAACCGAACTCCATCGATGGTGATACCACCTGGTAGCATCATCCCTTGATGTTTTCCGAGGATCTGTCCTTGAAGATACTTTACGAGTGCTGTCGAATAATCACATACCCAGTGATGCCCGTAGACGCTCTGATTCAAGAATCCGCCACAATCACCGGCGGCAAAGTTAGCAGTCATCGCCATCATAGGATCGTTGTAGATCTGCTCTTGGGTTACCATGGTGCTTCCGGAAGAGCATGATCCCATTCCAGCTTTGAATCCAGAACCGGCTACTGAGATAGACCGATCAAGGTCTACGTAAGACATAACCATCACCTCAAACATCAGAATGTCTCCCACTTCGAGAGGGGAGAATAAGCGAAGCTGGTGTGTCATTGCGTTGAAGTCGTATTCTGGCAGCGGGTGAAGCAAATCGGCCAGCAGAGACGTGTATGACATCACTGACGATATCATTGACGCACCGTTGCCTAGAATGCCCCCTCTAAGGACTCCCTGAGCGCCTGTGAGGCTCAAAATGAAATCGCTGATGAATGCATAGGGTGTTCCGCCAAACATCATAGCGCATGATAGGCTCGTTCTGATGATCTTCGTTACCGCCATCGCTGAACCAACGTTGGTCAGAGTGATCATTCCTTCCCTTGCCATCTTCTCGTCAACTTCGACGGCGACGTATGTTTTGTTGGTTCCTTCGAAGTGATACTCTCCGAAGATATCCAGAGTTCTCTGGATGCAATCGTAGATCTGTTCTTCGGTTACTTCTACGTTGACTACAGGAGCGCCAAGTCTTCTCAGAATATGATCTTTCAATTGTTTTGGGTTGTTCAAATTTGCCATTTTATTTTCCAAAAAATAAAAATTAAATTAAAGGGGCAGAGCCCCCTTATCAGATTTCAAACATGAACATAGTCATATCTTCAAAAATAGGAGCTTCTGTCGTCGTGGAGTGTACGTATAGTGAAATGCTATCACTTGGGTTCACTGGAACAAAGAAACTGTATTCTATGTTTGCTTTTTCTGTCGCTTGAACCCACTGACCACTAGGGATTCTATAACTCTGATGGACTTCAGTTCCACCGACGAATAGCTTAACGGTCAGCTTTTCTTCCGGTGCCGTCATCTTGATAACGGTATTGATCTTGACCTGAAAGAACTTCGGAGTAGTTCCCGTATACGTGATGTTGTGGTTCGTTTCGTCGATATGGATTTCCGGAGACGGGTGGCCAATTGGGGTGATTGTTCCCATGACAACTTTCGTGTTTGCTCCAGCGGTGCAGTCCGTAGGAGTAGCATTGCCTTGCATATTGAAACCGGTGCGAACGTAATGGACTTCTGTGTCCACCCAATGGCCGTCTTGTCTACCGTAAAGTTTGCCGTCGGTAGGAGCATCTTCGATTTTTTTATCGACCTCTCCTTCAAGTACAGCTACTCTCTTTTTCAATCCGGATGAATCGCTTCCAATTTCATCTTCGACGTTTTTAACCCGCAGAGTCAAACCAGTAGAAACTCCAGTTGTATTAGCTCCAACGTATGTCGCTAAATCGGCAACGTGTTGTTTGTATACAACAATTTCATCAGTGTTTAATTTGACTTTTCCTTTAATTGAATCGGGATTGTCATCACTTCCTAAATCAATTTCAATTGCAGAAATCTTTGGCGGTAATTCGTCAACTTTTTCTTCGACTTCTTTAATATGATTCGTATTGATTACGATTTCTTCAGCAAAAGTTCCGGTGAAAACTTTGTTTCCCAATTCAGTTTTTGTTGCTTCATATTGAGTTTTTAATTCATTATGAGCTTCTAAATTTGAAGCAATTCCGGCGACGTTTGTTTGGATTTGAGCCTTCAAAGATGTAACATCATCGAACATTATATCTTCTTTTATGTTGTTAACATCGACTTTCAGTGTTGTTATTTCATGATCTTTTGTGTTCGCCCATGTGTATAAATCGGGCAAAGGTCTCTGATCTTGAGCACCGAGTTCTGCTCTCATCTCTTGAACAATAACTTCAATCTCGTCAACACCGGCGGTAGCCAGTATTTCCTCTATTGCTGTTATTCTAAGATCGTTTCCACCAATGGCTTTACCGAGTTCACTGAACCGGTATTTCATTCCAGTAGCTTCTGATGGATCTGGTGTTGGAACTCCGTTGAAATCGACATTCTGCCAGCTACCAAGTTCTTTCTTGATCCATGTGATGTCAGGATAGATTTCTCTTGGGGTGTTGTCGTCTGATGGCTTAGCTCCGATGGCTTCGCTGGTGTTTAGAGAAGACAATTTCAATGCTTCTACATCAACGTCGGTTTCTGCGATAGAAAGAGTGTTTTCGGTCACCCGAATATCCATCTCGTTTACTTTGGTTGTCAGATTGACGTCTCCGATTTCGCCGATGATTATGTCCATCTTATTGACTTGATCAATAACTTCGGACAATGAATCATTTAAAATTCTACCGTTCTGGTGATTGGTAGTAATATTCTCTTGAATCTGTACACCGGTTCTATTCAACTGCCCGTCGTGGTCGCCTTTGCTTTCAGCACCGTTCAGACATTCTCCGTTATAAACCCATTGGATTTTTTTCTGATCGGGTCTTTCTACTGGATTCGGCTTGTCCGTAACGTAAGGGAGATTTATTAAAGGTTTTTTATCAATTGGCATATCATACTCCTTACAGGGATACCCACGCGCCATTGGCTCTGACGTACAGCTTGCCATCTTCTGGAGC
Organism: Oplegnathus fasciatus; assembly: GCA_003416845.1. Classification (NCBI taxonomy): domain Eukaryota; kingdom Metazoa; phylum Chordata; class Actinopteri; order Centrarchiformes; family Oplegnathidae; genus Oplegnathus; species Oplegnathus fasciatus. The sequence goes on along the minus strand of NTHP01000836.1, from coordinate 46,103 downwards.
CTCATCTATTTTGCCAATTAAGGATTCTACGACGTTCGCTATGATTTGCTCCAAGTCTTTAATATCCTTAAACAAACCAGATTCCTCGCCTTCTGTGTTCGATCCAACCTTTGCATCGATGGCTGCAATAGTTGTGTCTATTACTAACTGCTTTGCGTCAATACCGGCCATTCTACCTTTAAGAGAATCTGGTGTATCGTCGTCTCCGATTTCAGTGGAAATGACGGACGTGACGCCTCTCAGACCGCTGTCTGGTGTAAAACCGATAATGGTCTCTGCATCGGCCAGTCTCGTTTCCGTGGTACCTAAACGATATTCCATGGAGGTTGGTATTGTACTATCACCAATGCGAGTTTGGAGATCTGTTATTCGGATATCGTCATCGGCCAAAAAGCTCTTGTTCAAATTGATAGCGGCTGTATTAGCTTCGATTCTCTCGTCGAGTGATTCTGGCTGGTCGCCGATATCATGAATCAGTTTTTCTATTTGGGTTTCGAATGTGTCATGCTTGACTGTGGCGTCGAATATCCAATTGTAAACGCCGAGTTCTGGTGCGCTTGCCGTCGGTCCGATTTCGTTTCTGATTTGATCTATATCAGCTTTCAGGTGTTCAACATCACTATCTTGAAATTCCTTTTCCAGAACCTCAATTCTTCTTGTGTTGTTATCAATCTTTAGACCACTGAAAAGAACTTTTGATACGAGTCCAGTTGGAGTAGACCCAGGGGTTGAAGTACCTGATGAATCGTAGTCCGAATACGACCCAACTGTTTCTTTGACCCAATAAAGATCTTGTAGAATGTCTCTAGTGGACGTGTCGCCTACCGGCTTAAATCCTATACTCTTGGCATTTATTGCTATGTTTTGAGTATTGGCTTGTACGTTTTGTTCATTGGTGGCTACATCAACTGCTAATATTCCAACATCGTTGGATAACTCACCTACTTTATTCGCTAGGTTGTCGTCTCCGATTTCCCCTAATACAACATCGTGGGCATTTACTCTGGTGATTACTTCACCGATTGAAGAATTCAGGATAACTTCGTTATCGAATAGAGTTTTGGCGTTTGATTGGATTTCTACTCCGGCTCTGTTTAGTTCGCCTTTGTTGTCTCCAACATACTGAGCGGCACCTAGACATTCGCCAGCAACAATCCATTCTATGCTCTTCTGATCCGGTCTTTCGTCTACATCCGGTGCCCCGTCGACAAACGGGAGAAAGGTCAAGACTTTTGGTTCCAATTCTGCCATGGAATTGATCTCCTTAATTAGAAAAAAGGGGTCGACTATGACCCCCTTATAGATACAATTATTTATCAGAATTTCAGAGCATATCGGAACTCTGGAGAAATACCGCCGACAATTCTCATATATCTTGCGTTCGCTGGAACGAAGCACTGGAATCCGAGGTTGATCCAACCACTGTTATCGTCACTATGATCCCAGTCTAGGATTGTCTGGTAGTACACTCGATTTTGTGATGCGTCTAAGAACTCTACATAAGCGTGACCTCCACCGTGGGCAACTTGCTGCGCGAACCCAGAAACAAATATTGTTCCTGATGGTACGGTATGCAGACCACCGCCGGTGTATCCAAGCCAAACGGCAGTAAGACCTTGAGTTAACACTCTTGCGTTTCTGGCATACAAATCGCCGTTCATATTGATTCGATTTGTATTAACGGTGAATTCTTGGCTATTGAGTTTCCCTAATTGGGTTGAACCATTAGTCCACTGGAAGTAGCCGTCTGAGTCAAACTGTAATCTTGAGGTACCGCCGCTGCTTATGAATTTTATATGAGCGTTGTATGAATTCGCATACCAGTTAAGGCCGAGATTACTCGTAGACCAAGAAAGGCTACCGGTCATCGATCCGCCGGATTTCATCAAGACCTGAGCAGTGCTCGCCAGAGCGGTATTAGCAGCCGATGTAGGTGTAGCAGAAAGCTTGACAATACCAAATTTGGTTGTTGAACCTTTGTTATCACCAAGAGCCTTTGGAGTTACCGCATGCTCAGCGGACGTCAGAGCAGCCATTTCAGTATTGCCAGCTTCCTTGAACGTTCCGTAGAAAGTAGGAGTTGCCTTTGCTTGAGCAAACTGATATGGGGAGATTGCTACGCCTTCTCTGGCTCTTCCTTGCTGAACTTCTGCTGTTGTTGCCAACCGGACAACACCGGTGGCCGTTTCGGAAGCTGCGGTTTCGCTTGGTGCCAAAGTAGCAATAGCATGCTTGACTTTTTTAGGAGTCATTATGGTTTTATCGTCGGTGCCTGTAGTTGCTTGGGTATTAGTAGCTACCCTAGCCGTCCCCATTACAGATTCTGTTGATTGTCTGTTGTTGGTTACATGCTGTAGAGTCTTAGCGGTTATTACCTTTTCCGCATCCGTTCCGGTAAGTGCTTCGGCTTGGGTCGCCAATCTAACAGTACCAAGAACCGTTTCGGTCGCCTCCGGCTTCCTAAGAACGTGGTTCAGAGTAGCAGGGGTTATGATCTTTCTAGTGTCCGTTCCGGTTCTAGCTTCGGCTTCTGACGCTATGGATGCGATACCCTCTACGAGTTCCGTTGCCTTGGGAAGACCGACGTCTTTATTAGCATACGCTGGTATTTTTCCCAGAGCAGATTGGACGTTGGTTATATCTTCAGGCCAGTCTGTTCCAGAAGGATCGAATTTCGTGTGTATCGCACTATCGCTAATATGATTAATCGTTGTTGTCATGGTATTCCCTTACGAAACTCGTTTCCAGTAGCTCAATGTTGATGTTATCGATCCCTGAACTAATTCTTGAGTCCCAATTTTGAACCAAGACCCATACCCAGGCTGTGCTGGTACGTTGACCACTCCAGTAATGGTTATCCCATTCCCTTGCCACAGATATGTTTGGTGTGGATTGGTATCAATAAAGGTTATGTCGACCATGTTCGCGGAACCTGCGACGGCTTCTACATCCCTAATCGCCTTATTCTCTGCCGAAATCGTCGAAAGTCTTGCCTTTATTTTGTTTGTTATCACACCAGCTTCATCTCCGACGTCTACCTTGACATCAAGTCCGTATATTTTTACGTTGGTGCCGGTTGCTGTTCCTTCAACCGTTATCCGTTCGGTCATGGAAATCCCACGTGGATCTAATGAATCTGTTCGGATAACAACACCGTTTATTGGAACAGCGTACATATTAGAAATGTCTGTTATTGCAGACTGAACGTTAGGTTCCAGAAATCCGGCCTTCAGCTGGTCGACATTAACAGATCCAATTTTTTGGGTGTTCCCAACAGAAGCATCTTCGATTGCGGATTGATCCAATTCATGGAAATCGGCTTGTCTTGAATAGCTTCTTGATGCTTCTCTTGTTCTTGAAAATGAATTTATAGTCATTATGCTACTCTCAGCCAAATTGCCAATGTGATGTATGGTTGAAGCATTGAAATAGGAACTGGGTTATTCACCTCGTTTACGATTGCAATATCTTCCCTATACTTGTGATAACCTGGTCCTTCTGAATCGCCTTCTGGGTCTGCTAGACATTGTCCGATAATGATTGTTCCATTATCATCTTTAATGAGAACTTCTTCTTCGGTTTGAAGAGTTGGAATTTCATTTTTCTTAAGGTCGTGAGTTAACGTGCCTCCGGTTCCACCTGGAGATACCAAGCTACCGCTTTCGTCTCGATAATAACTGAAGTTTTCGTCAGTACCGTCTTCCCATCCTACGATCGCCTTTCCTTCTCCATACGCAATCCATGTACCAAATCCAATAAAATCTCTTGGGTTTGCCTTATTGTGTGCGTTGAAGTATAGAGAACCCACCGGATAAACAAGATCCATAAGATGACTAAGGCTTTCTATTCTATCGTTATTACGACTTGTGCCGTCTGGTTCTACGTCTCTTGGAGTTGGATCGTTGTATGAGTTGTATCTGATTCTGTTTGATAAGGTTATAGGTTCAACACTGGTTATGTATCTATCATCGGTCTGTTCCAGAATTTCTTCTAACTGCATCGTCGTTCCGATGTTGTTGTTAAACCATCGAACTGTTACAACGTCACCGTCTTCGAGTTTTTCTCGAATCAGAATAGTTCTGTTTGATGGATCGGTTTCGCTATTCTCACATACACTGAAGTCGATACCAGAATAAGTCCAGTTACCACCGGCGTTCATACATTCTTGTTGGGTTGTTGCATCAGGGATTAATGGATTCCCGTAAGCGTCTGTATCGCCCTCAATTATCTGTTCGCATGCGAAAGTTGGTAGATCGCCTCTACCCGCCATGGTCAGCTGTCTACCATTGACAAGAAGTTCGGTTGTGTATGGGTTAAATGTGCCGTCGGTTATGGTAAATCCGAAATCATCAAACGTCCATTTGTTCTTCTTTGTCAGATCGTCTACGATCTGAACACCATTTATGGTTTCTTTACTTTCGTGTTCGCTTTTCTGATACACGGTAATAGTTGCCGATGTATAAGAAGACCTATATACCGCAATATCGTCCAAGAACGTAATCGCTGTGATCACATCGCCTTCGTCGCATGGACTAGCCAGTCTTATTGTGGTTCCATCCAAATCAACTATTTCGCCAGTGGTCGTCCCAATAGAACCGTAGTCAGATTTTCCGGAAGTATATTCGCCACCGTAATACAACAAGTTACCCTTTCTGTATAATTCGAATTGATTCGCGTTGTATTTTTGAGCACCGCCCATAATTGTTGGGAAATCTGTTTGGCCTTTTGTGGCGATTATTTCTATTTTTTGAACTGTTGAGCTGTCGGTTGCGCTCAGCTTATTTATAAGCTTGTTGTCTAGGTATTCCCAAGAACCAGGACTGGCGTATACCAGTTCTAAATCAGAAAACTTTCTTTGGATTTCGGTTGGTCCGGAAACGCCTTTGATTGTATCGCTTGTTCCTGGAACCAGTTTGATTGCGTTGACCCCCCATGTCCCAAATACATCCCTAAGCTTAACAACCTTACCGAAGTCAGAGAATTGTCCTTTAGGGAGAACAACATCAACATCCCTGTCTGTTGTGTCAACGACGTAGCTTTGCCCAAATCCAATCAACAATACGTTTCCATCGTCCCCACTGGAATGAGTCTTCCATGCTCCAGCTGGGAATGGCATATCGCCATCCCCCAAGTTGTCATAGATTTCGGCGAAGTTGGAATTTATCTTTTCTCCGCCTTTACGGAGGTAATCTCCTGTGCCATCATCGACAACATTTCCGATTTTGATAGTTTGCTTCATATTATGCCTTTATTGTCTCTATTGATTTGATGGCTAGTTTTATTAGAGCACTACCGGCGGTAGCTTTTACTACGACATAATTACCAATTGT
>NTHP01000836.1:20650-31210 GCA_003416845.1 Oplegnathus fasciatus | reverse complement strand
ACAGAACTCCGTTTGCGTAATTGGAGAATCCCCTGAACGATATGTCGTCCAACATTATGGTTACTTTTCCTTCGTCCCAAATTTCTTTCGTTGTTTCTCTGTCTTCGTCTATTTGATACTCGTATCGCCTAGTTGGGTATATGACATCGACCCTATCATTTGGGGTTATCTTAGCTCTTGTTCCGGAACGTCTGCTCCAAGTGTATTCATATTCGCCGAAGTATCTCTGAGGTGCTGGAACCAAAACGCCTTCTTTCAATCTGAAAGCAATCGAGTTGTATTTCTTGTCTGTTGGGAAATATGTCATTTGGTTATATTTCGCCGCTTCTGGATAATCCGGAAGGTCTTCGTCTTTTATGACCTCTATGTTTCTGTTGGCATAGCTGACGATTATAGCCGATCCGTCAGACGACATTTTGCTGTCGCTATAGCTCAGATGCGATCTTTCTTCTTCTGTATTTCCGAAAATCCTAGTCCAATCGTTTCCGGCCACATCGTAGACATACACACCATCAAACTCTGAAGTTTCATCTACTTGATCTGGGTCTGTTGGGTCTAATTTTATCCCAGTCGCTTCGTGTGTTTTTACTCTACCGGCCACCAGAGCGTACAGAGTTGATCCAACCACATCCAGTTTCTGGATAATAGCCCTATCTTCTTCATCTGCGGTCACAGTAGATGCTCCAACTTCGTCCCACGTCCTCTTACCATCTGGTCCTATTTGAGGATTTGTTGTATCGGATCTATAAACTGTATTCCTTCCCCCAACGAATAGATATTCATTAGAAGCCGCAATAGCCTCTGCTCTCTTGTTGAGATTGGCAGGTAAGTCGATGTAGCTACCAAATACTTCTACTGGGAATCCGATCAAGTTGTCGTCTCCCAATTTAACAAACGTATGTTGGTTTGTGCTGAACTTGGTCGTGTTGTCAGACCAACGGATGTTAGTCGTCGGTCTACCGAAGAAAATTTCGTTATACCCAAGAACGTATGTGGTCGTATTCGACTGGTATGATGCTATTCTTGATACGGGATTCCCCACTACGCCATTGAACGCCTTATAGTATATCCAGTTCTGTCCTTGGTTATTTGATACCTTGACAACCGGTTGAAATCGTTCGAGTAGGTAAAGAACGCCGTCTATCTCCATGATCATCGTTCTTTCTTTCGAGATACAAACCGCCTCTATGGAACCTTGTAGTTCGTGTCTCTCTTTGTCTTTAACAAAGAAATTGTCAACAGAACTTGTATTAGAAATCTCGGGGGTAAACGTGTAGTCGTCCCCCATGAGACCGGCATAAACTGCATCCGTATTGAAATCAAACTTCGATTTTTCGTTTTTTGTAAATTTCTCATTAATGAAATTATGCGAAAATCTGAGGTTCGAGGTATGCGAGAAATTATAGGCGTTGGTATCAAAAGTATGGACGATTTCCGACTCCACCCAGTCCGCCATCTCAAATGTAGCGTATGTCGACGCGACTCTGTAGATATAATGGGTCGACTTTGCGGTGGTGTTGTCGAACCAGCCATTGGTTTCAGTAAACCCAAGTTCAACCCAACCACCGTCGCCTTCGGTATCCGCATTTTTTCTTTCTACCACGTAGTAGAAATTTCCGCCAACGTTGTCCCATGTAAGCTGGACAAAGTTGGCTGCGAGTCTCTGGACTCGCAGGCTTGTAATCGATGGTGCCTTTATCATAATACGATTGGTTCCATGGTAACTGTGGTGTATTGTGGGCGAAGTTTATTCTCAAACACAATAAGCGACCCGTCTCGAACATATACGTTGACGTCTAAAGGATCTGCTTCCAGTTCTATATAAGAACCGACGAAATCGGATACAGGTCTATTCAGTATCCCCATGTCGTAATACATCTTGTCCTTGACGTAGTCCATGGTTCCAATTTCGTAGTATTTGCTTCTTCCTTCGATTACTTCCCTATCAAAATCTTCTCCGGTGTATTCCCCGATCTTGATATCTCTATCTTTGAATGGTCCGACCAAAACCAAACCAACATTGTCTGGTCGATTGATGTCAGTGGTAACAACTTTTATCGGATATGTTAAGGTCTTCGAGGATACGAACCCCATATCAGAACTTTTGATCGATCTTGGACGTACCTGATTCAAGAACTTCACTCCAGCCATAGCTGTCTTGTAGAAATTGGCTTCTTCTCGGACGATCTTGATATCAACAGATGAACCCAGAACGGATTTATCCGCACTGTCCACATATGTCAGCATCTTAGAAGCGTGGAAAGATTTGTTGAAAATTTCAACGTTCTCGATGTAATACCTATCAATGGAATCGACGATCTTGCTTCGCAGCCATTCTTCTGATTCCGACAGGGCGTTTAACTGGTACTGAACATTGATGTTATGCTTGATGTAAAGATACTTCGGGTCCATTACGATAGGAGTAATAGGAGCCATGTTGTATTCTTTCAGGAAGTTCTTCATATCTTCCTTTTGAACGGTAGTCAAAGTCAGACCGTCTTTTGGTTTAATAGCGATGAACGCATAACCTGGTTTGTCTGGGTCTGTGAACGTCTGGATCGCTTGAACGATAGAGCCAAACCGATAAGAAATGAATGAGTCGTAATCTGTTGCTGTAACACACCGTCTCTGCGATTCTCTTATCACAGGAGCCAGTTCTCGGATACGCTCTATGTCTTCCATATCACCACCNATGATTCTCGAATTATTTGAGAATTTTGTTGCGTTCCGAACAATCCGACCTTGGTGTATATTCAATCTGGCCAAGTACTTGACATCTTCTGGATCGCTCTTGTCTGCAAGTACGATTACGTCTTCCCACGTGACAAAGTCATACGGATACGTCTTGTCCACGATACCGATGAATTTCGTTCCTTTTGGAATAGTGATAGCTGTAGGTCTGGATGGGTGTTTTACGGTAACAGCTATGGTTGTTCCGGAGGCGGATCTTGAATCCGGTAAGTATCCCATATCTTGGGCATGCTGTACAACAGAACTACGCATCTTGGCCGTTCTTATGAACGATTCATAGATGCTGATATTGGCGAAATGTTGAATATAAAGCGAATTATAGCTCAACAGGTCGATGAGAACAGACAAACGGGAGCCAGCAAAATCGTAATCCTTAAATTCGTCTTGATTTGATAGCCAGTCTATCAGCTTCCCACGAATACCATAGAAATCGGCACTGTCAAACACTGGGGCTTGTATATTTTTTTGTTGGGTTTTGGCTTTAATGCTCGTCATTTTCATACCTTTCTATGAATCTATTCATGGTGTACCTAAAATTTATTTTGGGGAAACCGTGTTCCTCGGCTATCCTGCTGAACCTGATAGCCCCACATAATCTTCCGTTTTTGTACTTGGAGGACAACCACAGAGGATATAGTTCGTCAAAGTGTTTGCTTATTAGAGAACCGTCGAATTTCGTATCCGATATACGCTTGCCTTTTATGGCTCTGGTTTCATCGGTCATTAGAGATTCTCTGAGGATCGCTCGTTCTTTTGCCAAAACTCTGTTCTCCGAATCGGAGAAGTAAGAGGCTAGTTTGATTTTGATTGCCTCAGACGTTCTATGTTTGGCTTCCTCAGACATACTCTGATGAGTCAACTTGGTCGATTCCGACATCTTTTTTCTGGTCTCATCGCTAACCTTGTGTCTACGAGCGGCTTCTTTGGATATCTCCGCTAACATGATGACATTTTCTTCGGTCATCTCTAGCTTTTTAGAGTGGTATGTGATGTTTACCGCGTTCCATAGAGTATCAGTTGCCATACTGAAATAGTAATGAGATAAGCAATGGTCTACGTACCCAAGAGTCGACTTGTTGAACCCATGTTTAGACAAATTGGTATATTCTGGAAATATCCACTTCGGTAAAATATGGTGGTCGTGGGTATCAGTTCCAGAATCTCTTGATTTTTCTATACAGAATTCGAAGTATTTTATTGCATAATCCATATCAACTATGTTGCATTTTTTCTGCAATTCATTTATGAAAAATTCTATCATTAAAAATCATTCCTCAATCTCATCTTGAGATTGTAGATGTATGTCAAATCGGTGATAACGTGATAATCCACGCTCACAAAAAAAGAATTCTGGTCGTATTCGGGGAAGACGGTTATCTTCTTCAGTGTCACTCTTGGCTCGTAGTTTTGAACGGCTTCTTGTATAGCCTTTTCAACTATATAAGCGGAATAGTCCGTCATATTCTCAAACAAGCTGTCGTAAATGTTGCAGCCAAATTCCGGTTCAAACGGTCTCTCGCCTTTCTTTGTTCCTATGATCCCCATTAGGGAATTTTTGACGGCCTCGATGTTGATCGTTTCGGCAACGTCCTTAGTTTTGTCTTTACGAAAATTCGGATCAATGTCAGAATAGTATCTAGTCCTGAACGCAGAAGGACCAGATTGCNAAACGACCAAACCGTTTAAAAACCCTTTTTGGAAGACTATCATGTCATTATCTTTAAAAACAAAATTCATTATTTCAATCCTGCTGTATACTGCGTTGTCTATTGCTTCCCAGTACGGCAGCTCAAAAACAATCGACTTGACGTGGTTGTTCGCCGGTGCATTTATTCCGTTATCGGCCTTTACATTCATTCCTTTGCTGGATTGCTCTCGTAGCTTTTCACAAGGCTGCGCTGAACGAGCAGCTATACCATTCAAAACCAGCTTCGGTCTTCTGGTTGTTGTTCCGTTGATCATCGCTGGGCTTTGTATGATGTTTGCTTCTCTACCACCAAGTATCTTTATCGGAGCGTTGTTCGCTACTGGTATTGGTGGGTTCGTGGATGTAATGACGTTCAAGTTTGTTGGTAAATGGTTTAAGGAAGACCATCAAAGAATGTCAATCTCCAATCTTTCCGCTACTTTGGTTGGGGGTTATATCTTCTTCTTGCTGGCCTTCTCACCATTTTTGACTGATATCTTCGGTATGGTTAATATCTTGAACAAAGGCAATTATCTTGATCCTGCTCTGAGTTCGTTGATCCAATCCGCCGTAATTTATACTTGTGGAATGATAATCGCGTGGGGTACCGCCGGTGTTCGCAAGCTACAAATAAAATAATTCAAAAGGCTCCTTCGGGAGCCTTTTTTTTTGATTTAAAAATTGACATAGCCGTCGGTTGTGATATATTACTTCCTATACCAAACAAGGGTGCTAAATCATGAAGCTCGATTCAAGTGTTGAAACTGCTTTGCTTATACAGCAAATCGAAACTGGGAAATATATCCCGCTGGAAAACATGCAAAAAGGTGTGTATTTTTGCAAGGCTCGTAATTTCTGTTACGGGTATTGGGACGGCAAAGAGTTCTTGTATAATCGGTACAAGTTCGGTCAAACTTTCGTTGATTCTGAAGAACACTGGGATACCGGTGCTCCGTATGGGACGGCGAAGCCGTTGATGTGTGTCGGACATATCGGTGATATCAGTGAACTACAGCTATTTGAAGAATGATCATCCGTTCGAAACGCCGCTAGTTCTGAATTCAGGGACGTATTATAACGTCTCTGAGTACATGGCTAGTATGAAGGTTATCCATGAGGAACGGGGTCGTAATTACGTTATTCAGTTATTACGAAATATCATAAAATACAAATTTTCGTGGGAAAACAATCCNNTTTTGGGACAAGTGATTCTGGGAGAAAAAATTACCGGCGGAAAAAATTTTTAATTCGTTCTAAAACTATGGGGTCTAAACCCCCGACATATGCGGACACCCGAAATGCCCTTAAGTGATTTTAAGTATTTCTACGTATGTTCGCCGCCGGTAGTATCCTATACTATACATACATCGACGGGGCAGTCAGCCCCACACAGGAGTCTAGAATGAAAGCTTACAAACTGTTCAACTTGAACAAAGCCGGTCAATTAACGCCATTGTTTATCAACAAAGATCAGGTTCTGCCGATCGGCGTCTGGATGGATGCCGAGGACCACCCAACGAAAGGTTTCGCACATCGTCCAGGTTGGCATTGCACATTCACACCGGACGCGCCACACCTTAAGACGGCTTTAAAGAATGGCAAGCGTAGGGTATGGGCAGAAGTCGAAGTCACCGGTACGAAGACGTATAAACGCCCTGAGAGCCAGGGTGGGAATTGGGTACTAGCAGAACGGTTGAAAATCGTTCGGGTTATCGGCGGCGGTCACCAACTACCACTCTTCTGAGTGGTAGGTATTTCCCCTTATATACGCCGGTTAGTAAGATCGGCGATAATTACTACATCGACGGGGCAGTCAGCCCCACACAGGAGATTGAAAAATGGCTAAATTTACAGAAGAGCAACTGGATTTCATCGCGGCGGCGGAAAGCAACGTTGCAGAACTGATTGATCTGGTAGCAAACTTTTCCGCCGACAATAACGGCAAAGCATTTTCAGCCGAGGTAATGGCAAGCGGTTGGATCATCAAAGATCTGGTAGCGGTCGAATCGGAAGTACATGAAGGCGACCATTACACATATTGGACAATGGACGTCATCGACCCTGACACAGACACAGAAGTCGAAATCGAATACGACACTAAAAACGGATTGTACGATCGGGGCAGTGTACAGGATACACATTACATATTCTGATAAGATAGCCGAGTGTTTCACGTGAAACACTCGGTTTTTTTTTTGCAATAAAAGCTTGCAATGAAAAATAGTTATGAATTATAANTTATCATAGACTTAAAACCGCTCCTGGGCGTCGTTCCCGTCGGTTGTTTCACGTGAAACATTTTATCATAATGGCGAACGACGCCCAGGAGCGGTTTTAACGATTCGAATCCGTTTCACCACCTAGCCAGTCGCCAGCGCGTGATATAATTATAACCGACAAACCGCCGGCGGTTTATTGATCTAGATCAATTTTTATATCATTAATATTAAATATCCTTTCGATCAAAAAATTGATCTAGATCAATGTTTCCATACCAGTTTTCTGTATAATTCTTTATATCGGGTGACGCGGTGTCACCCACTACCAAACTGGAGTTTTTAAAATGACCATCATCAAAACCACTATTAAAGCCGCTAAACTTTCCGGCGTTGTGACCAAAGGTAATTCAAAGATTCACGGTTCAACATTTTCAGTTGATCCTTTACAGTGCAATGTTGGCGGTAAACTTCGTAAAGTAGCTGGCAGTACTTGCGAAAAATGCTACGCGGTGAAAATGGGCAAAGTGTATCCATCGGCTCAAAAGTCTTGGTATGACAATCTGGCAAAGTGGACTAACCTATTGGAAACCGATCCTATGCAATGGATTAACGATATTGCTTTCCAGATCCAAAAAGAATCAGACCGTAAAGCCGCGAAAGGTATTCGCGGTTCTGGATTGCATCGCTGGTTTTCCGCCGGTGATTTACCGTCAATTGACGCGCTACGCGCCATTGTAAAAGTATGTGAATTGACGCCAGAAATTAAACACTGGCTCCCGACTCGCGAGGCTGGAATTGTAAAACGGTATCTTGCAAATTTGGGCACTATTCCAGCTAACCTTAATATCCGTATTAGCGCGGCAATGGTAGACGGTGATTCTATTTCGGTTAACGGTTGTAGTATGTCGACCGTCGCCAAAAACGAACCGGCGAAAGGTTTTGAATGTCCAGCATACAAAACCGGCGGTGATTGTGGACCTTGCGTTGCATGCTGGCAAGTAGAAGTTTCTACAATCTGTTATCCGCTTCACTGAGTGGATAATAAAAAGCCGATTGTTTCACGTGAAACAATCGGCTTTTTTCGTTTTTCTGTTTTTCATTTTTTCCTGATAATGTTTCACGTGAAACATTGAACCGCCGATTGTTTCACGTGAAACATTAAAAAAACAATCACCCAGGAGCGGTTTTAACGATTCGAATCCGTTTCACCACCTAGCCAGTCGCCAGCGCGTAGTAGAATTATAAAGGATAACCGCCGATAATTGCAAGAAAAACTTTCGATCAAAAAATTGATCTAGATCAATGTTTCCATACCAGTTTTCTGTATAATTAATTTCATCGGGTGACGCGGTGTCACCCACTACCAAACTGGAGTTTTTAAAATGGCACGTCATATTCTTATGGACAAAACAGTTAACCAAATCGTCGGCGGACCACTGGCAGCTGTTACCCAACAAAGCTTGAAAAACGGTGACCGCGTTGTAACTCTGGCATTTGGTTCTAATGGTATGGTTCAACTGCTACAAGTCAAATCAGGCTTTAAAGTGGTAATTGTAACTGGAGCGGCACGTTTTCATTTTAGTGGTACTTTGCGTAGTCAAAAACAGCTGGTTGTAACCGTCGAAAATTTTGTAAAAGAATTGAACGAAAAAGCTTGCAATCAAAACCATTAATCTATAATATTCACTACATCGGGTGACGCGGTGTCACCCACTACCAAACTGGAGTTTAAAATGAACACTTTCCAATCTATGTCAAAAGCATCTATTAACGCCGAAATCGTGGCCGATCGTATAGCCGCGTGTGAGGCCGATATTGACGCGGTGGTTGAATTCTGTGCTAACCATAATGACGTTAACGCGTTAACCGGTTGGACTAATACACTGTCCGATAGTGAATTCGAGCGCCATAACGGCAATCAATACCGCTACATTTATCAGACTTGGACACACAATGAATTCGGCGCGGAAATTGATATCACTTTTACCATTGAAAATGGTTTGAAAATTGACGCCGAAATAATGGATATCAGACGCCCATACTAATGGGCAATTTTAAAGCCGAGTGTTTCACGTGAAACACTCGGCTTTTTTCGTTATGTTTCACGTGAAACATTAGTGCGAAAATAGTTGTAATATCCGCTTGCAATAGCCGCCGGTTGTGAATTATAATTCTACTACGCGCTGACGACTGGTCAGGCGGATAACTGGCATCGTAGCGGTAAAGCCGCTCCTGGGTGATTGAAAAAATTTGCATTTATTTCATCTTTTTTCATCTTTTTTTCGTCATACCTATTGCATTGATAATAGATCGGCGTATAATTCTTTATATCGGGTGACGCGGTGTCACCCACTACCAAACTGGAGTTTTTAAAATGACTATGACTATTAAAGCCGCTAAAGAATTCGGCGTTGTGACTAAAGGTAATTCAAAGATTCACGGTTCAAGCTATTCTTTGAGCCCGTTTAAATGCGCAGCTGGGCAAAAAATGCGCGAAAGCAAGAACAAAGATATGATCTGTAAATCTTGCTACGCGATTAAACTTTCCAAGGTTTATCCATCGGCTCTGAAATCGTGGGAACGAAATCAATCACTGTTTGAATTTGCGTTAAACGGTGGTGATATTCAGGGATGGATTGAGGCAATCGCACACCAGATCAATAATGAAGCAAAGCGTAAAGCCAAAAAAGGTGAAAAAGGATCTGGATTGCATCGTTGGTTTACTTCTGGTGATTTGCCGAGCGTTGATGCATTACGCGCCATTGTAAAAGTGTGTGAATTGACGCCGAATGTTAAACACTGGATGCCGACTCGCGAAAGATCTATTGTTTCCAAGTATTTGAATGCATTAGGTCATATTCCAGCTAACCTTAATATCCGGTTATCAGATGCTACAATCGACCAAGGTAAAGCAGGAAATATCGACGGCTGTACTAATTCGAGTGTTCATCGCGATAAGGAAGCGAAAGGAATGGAATGTAACGCGTATAAGACTAATGGAGAGTGCCAAAATTGTACGGCATGCTGGTCAAAGGAAGTTAAAAACGTGTCCTACAAGGTACACTGATTAAAGGGGCTATGAGCCCCTTTTTTCGTTTTTCTGTTTTTCAAAAATATCTAAAAATAACCGCCGATAATGCTTGCAATCGTCGGCAGTTATCTATACTATACATGCATCGGGTGACGCGGTGTCACCCACAACCAACTGGAGTTTTACCATGTACACTATCCAATGCCATACCTTCGAACAATTCATGGACACTATCGAATCACTGACCAAAAAAGGTTTGTGTTTCAAGGCCGACGCCGACGCGCTTGAAATTAAATTGACCGGCGGCTATTGATTAAAATAGTAGTTGCAATCGCAACTACTATGAATTAGAATTCTTATATCGGGTGACGCGGTGTCACCCACTACCAAACTGGAGTTTTTAAAATGACCATCGTAAAATCAACTAAACTGATCCAATTCCAAATCAACCACGCGGCTAAAACCAACGGTGTGATTACCCTGAAATCTTTGATCAATCGCGGTGTGGCAAATAAGCTTAGACTGTGTGCTAACATCGGCGTTATGGTAAAACGCGGACAACTGGTAAAAATCAGCAATGGCAAGTATGCTATCGCTGGATATCAACCGACGGCAAAACCGGTTGTTTCACGTGAAACATCAGATGAAAAAGTAGACTATGTGGAACCGGCGATTGTTTCACGTGAAACATTAAAGCCTAGAACGAAAATTGAAAAACTGGCTTTTTGGATTGATCGGAAAATGGAAAGTTTTGCGGATAGTGTGGCTAGTGTGCTAAATCCAATCGCGGATAAAATGCTTGCACTAACCGGCGGTAATTGATAGTATACATGCATCGGGTGACGCGGTGTCACCCACTACCAAACTGGAGT
>NTHP01000836.1:1862-17162 GCA_003416845.1 Oplegnathus fasciatus | reverse complement strand
ATATAGTGGCTTTCCACATAAAATCGCGTATATCTACGTATATCATTTCGCTGCGATTTCATGGTATAATAGTATCACGTGATGGGGGAAGCGCCCATACGGTGAGGACTTTCGAAGGTGTTGCGTAGGCCATCCCTGGGCGTCGTTTACGTCCAGAAAAAATACGTATTGACATACGTATTTCTACGTATATTCCGGCGGCTGACCGCAGTGTTTCGCGTGAAACATTTTTGCCCCAATCACACCCCAAAATATGAGCCCCTTTTATGGTGGTTGATGGTAGGCTCTGATGATAGCATTTATGCTATTGTTTCACGTGGAACAATAGTCGACGGATTACGACCGTCGCCGATGCTGTTTGATGGTAACAGTGGATGGAAGCGGTTATAAAATCGCTTATGCTATTATAATACAGATCGCTGATGCTATTCAAGATAAATCGGCTGATGCTAGGCTCTGATGCTAGAGGGTGGTGGCCATTTTACCAGAATATTTGCTGATGGTAAATGCCAATGGTAATGCCAATGGTAATGCCAATGGTAATGCCGTCGGTAATCTTATATGGTAAGAAGAATAGACAAGTCGTTTGACTGGATGGTTGTTCTTAACTCTGGTGGAACTTCTGGCAACTTGTCCAATGCTGTGGTCAGAATGGCTGATTTGATCCTTGCAGGGAGGTCGTATCGTTCAATGACTACTTTTACATGGGCAAGCTTTGCTTTTCTGTAGGCGGTATAGGCTGCTAGTGGAGTATCAAATAGGCCGAGAGTTTTGCGTTTGCCGTCGATTCTGACTTGTGCCATGAATTTCTGCGTCGGTTTGAACCAGCTAACGCCCTGTGGATATTGCCCACGACTGGCTTTTCCGTCAGCGAGCAAGGTATTGATTGCTTCTGGGACAAATACGACTGTCTCTGGTGAATAATGCTTGTTCCCGCTGATCAGCAAGTCTTTGTCCATTTCCCACCCTTCCACGTTATGGATGTCATACCAAGCTTTAAACGTGGTGAAATTGTGCCATTCTTTGTGGATACTTGAGCCAATATAAGTGGGGAATCTGGCGTGAACTTTTGGGCAATACACACGATTTAACATGGCAGTCCATTTTGTATAAGCTGGTACTTGTTTGCCGTTCTCTTTTGTTCTGATATCAGAACCAAGATAACCATGGCCTTTTACTGTTGGTTTCATAAAGTCTTTCATCGTTAAAATTCCAATTTTGATGTGGTGGATACCATATCACAGAACCACCAATTTATAAACTATTTGAAAATAATGCTTGCAACCGTCGGCGGTGTCCTATACTATAGCTACATCAACCAAGGGCACCAGCCCACAACCACTGAGAGATAAACATGAATACTTTTACTACTCTGACCACTGAAAAGAAATTGGCCGTTAAAGACGTTGTTGCTGATGTTCTGAAAACGTCTATCCCTGTGACTGTGTTGTTCCAAAAGGAAAACGGCGATTT
Source organism: Oplegnathus fasciatus (assembly GCA_003416845.1). Classification (NCBI taxonomy): domain Eukaryota; kingdom Metazoa; phylum Chordata; class Actinopteri; order Centrarchiformes; family Oplegnathidae; genus Oplegnathus; species Oplegnathus fasciatus. Next base: position 15,689 of record NTHP01000836.1, on the reverse strand, counting down.
GAGGACAATGGTTTGTACTCTGAACGAAGACTATATCAACTATGAGTATAAGACTTCTAACCGGAACTACTCTTCTGATCATATCGCGGTCTATGATATGAAAGAGCAAGCTTATCGCGCTTTCCGGTTTGATCGCGTTATTCGCGTCGGAAAGATGACCATGGAAGAGATTATTTCCCACGTTTAATTGACATTACCGGCGGCTATGATATCATAGCCGCATCACTTGGAGAGAATAGCAATGACCACCACCACCACATACGAAATCGATTTCACTATCTATGATACTGATATGGACGAAGACGGACGTAATTATTATATGACCGTTCGGGAAAAGGGGAGTATCTGTGAATATCGCCGTCGGTTGGAAACAATTAAGGCTGGTGAAATTTACGCTGGTAAGCTACATGGTGCAAGATTTACGTTTGTGCAGGGCAAGGTCTTACGTACAGCGCATATTTCAACCAGGGGATACGAAGGTATGGCCAATCTAACACAAACGCATCACGGCAAGTCATACGACGTTTATTCAGGCGAATTTACCATCTGATCGAATCAGCCCCGTAAGGGGCTTTTTTGTTTTTTCAGTTATTTTATTTTTTTCTTTTTTCTTAAAAATAAAATTTGCAATTACCGTCGGCTATGATACTATAGCTACATCAACGGGAAACGCGGTGTTTCCCAAAACTGGAGAGTTTAAAATGTCTGTTCAAGTTCGCATCATCGACGGTTTGTTTAAAGGCAAGGTAAAAGAGGGTGTTTACACAATGATTTCAGAGCCTAAAATCTCTGAATCTCCTAATGGGCAAGGTCGTACACATCGCGTCACTGTATTCGATCCGGCGGCAGAGCGCGAGCGTATGTTTTGGGTATTACCTGAAAACGTTATCCGCTTGGATGAGAATGGTAATGAACTGGGAGCGTTTTCTACAGCTGCTCCACGTATCGCGCCGGTGGTACCTGACGAAGAGCGTTTGGAAGAAATCAAACGTCGGTTTGCTGGCATGGATAAGCTTACAACTGGATCTATTAATGGCGTTATTCGTTCATTGATTATTTCAGGTAGTGCGGGAATCGGGAAGACTTACAATCTGGAAAAGAAACTTTCCGACGCCGAGGATCGCGGTATGATCCAATACAGCACCGTCAAAGGTAAAATTTCTCCATTGGGTCTGTATGTTAAACTGTGGGAAAATCGCGGCTCTGATGCGGTTCTGGTACTGGATGACGTCCAAGTATTTGAAGATGAAAACGTATTGAATCTGCTAAAAGCAGCATTAGATACCAGTGACCGACGTGTGATTAGTTGGGCCACAACATCGCCATACTTGCAAGAAAACGACATCCCTAATGATTTCGAGTTTCAAGGATCTGTAATCTTTATCACTAATACCAACATTGATAAGGAACTGGCGAAAGAAACAAAACACGCGGCTCATTTGGCCGCACTGGTTAGCCGATCGCTGTATCTGGATCTGTGTGTCCATACTAAAAAAGACGCGCAGCTGTGGGTAGTAGAAGTCGCCACATCAACCAAGATGTTAGAGAATCGCGGATTAACAGAACAACAGGCTATTTCTGTTCTGGATTGGATGACTAACAATACTGATAAGCTTCGTTCGGTATCGTTACGGACAGCATTACAGGTAGCTGATTTCGTTATTACAGATCCAACGGGATGGATGGATCTGGCGGAAATCACAATGTTCGCAAATAAAATGTTTTAAAGCATTGACACCACCGGCGGCTATGATATCATAGCCGCATCAACCAAGGGGATAACCATGAACCAAGTTAAAGCCGGAATGTCTTACGTCTTCATAGAAGATCCAGAATCAAACAACATTGTTAGGGTACATCATAGCGATGTGGAAAAACTCATTGCTGATCTCAGAAAAGCCGTCGAAGAAGCCGAAAAAAATCGAAATAATTAATTGACACCACCGGCGGCTATGATATCATAGTCGCATCAACCAAGGAGATACACAGTGAAACATATTCTTTTAAACAAAAACGTTCAAGCTCTGATGACCTATTGCAGCTCTGTGCAGCAGGAAACTTTGAGAGACGGTACCCAGCTGGTATCATTGAAGTTTTCCGCCGGTCGCGGTTCGGTTCGGTTCCTTAAGGATGCCAATGGTTTCCAGCCGATCGAAACATCTGGCAATGGCGTGAACATGTATTTCTTTAATAAGTTCAAGTCCCAGGCTGCAATTATCAGAGCAGTGAAAGCTTTTACTGAAAGATACGCAAATTAATCATTGACACCACCGGCGGCTATGATATCATAGTCGCATCAACCAAGGAGATAAACCATGAAAATTTCTGAAATCAAAGCAATGAACGAAGCAGCTGGTCGTTATTTTTTCTCTCGCGAAACTCTTAAGCAATTCGGCGAAAGATTATCAGACTTTACCGTCTGGACCGTTTACACTGCGTCAAAGACACCGTTGTATTACATATACAACAAAAAGAACGGAAAGCTTGCCCTGATGGATAATTCCGATCATAGTGTTCTGTGGTGCAATTATGAATGGAATATCACTTGTAAAGCGGATCTGATGCGATACCTGAAAAGACACCGTCCATTCATTTTCTGAGACATTTTAAAGCCCCGTAAGGGGCTTTTCTTTGAGGGTATAGTTATGTATTACCATGGATCTGTAAAAGGCATAGGGCATCTATTACAACCACCAGCAACCACCGGCGTTATATCAGAGAAGGGCCGAAAAAAGAATCTGGATAGGGTATTCTTTACAAAGGATATCGGATTAGCAGTTATCTATAGTAGACGCGCAGCGCGTAGTATGGGAGGCACACCGGCTTTATATCGCGTTATATCACCTGTGGATCTGGTATGCATGAATGATACTCCAGGAGCTACCGTTTATCATTCTAGCTGGGCTTTTCTTGAAGAAATAGTTTGACACCACCGGCGGCTATGATATCATAGTCGCATCAACCAACGAGAGAGATAACCATGAACAACATGACCAACATTGAATTTTTCAGCGAATTTGCAGAATTTGCCGCTATCGAATCTGTAATTGGCAAGTTCCAAGCAATGGCAGAATGGATGGATTACTGGGATGGCGACGACAATATGTTTGAGGAATTCACCGTAGAATTCCAGCAAATCGAGCCAGAAAAGTTTGATAAACTGGTAGAGGGTCTCAAAGATTGGACGGTACCTAATGACGAAGAGCATGAAAATTATGTATCAGTCAAAATGATCAACTGTCCAAAACTTAAAAGAATCGGTTTTCATTATACGGTTAATCCAGAACTAATTTAAAAAAATAAAATTTGACACCACCGACGGCTATGATATCATAACCGCATCAACCAAGGAGANGAGAACTACCAGAGCTTTATAAAGATTGGCTAGACTTTAAAATTAATTGATAAAAGCCCCTTTTGGGGCTTTTCTTTTATCCGGAATTCTGTATAATGCTTATATCGACCGGCGACAGGCTGGCGAGTTAACCGGCGGCAGAGCGGTAAAACCGTCCCTGCGTGATTGAAAATAATTAATTTATTTTCATTTTTTTCTAAAATAAATGTTGTAATAATCAATCACTATGGTAATATACACACATCGAAAGGGCACAGCCCACTATCTAGGAGAAACACCATGAAAGCATTAACTCTGAAAGCAGCAAAAGCATTTGGCGTAGTAGTCGACGAAAACTCTAAAATTCCGGCATCTTGTTTTAACCTTTCGCCAATGGAGTGCAAGTCTGGTCAAAAGATGAAAACTTCCGGCGGCATCTGCGAAGGATGTTATGCAATGAAAGCTTACAGAATGTATCCTTCTGTAAGAAAATCACAGGACGGTAATCAGGCATTGTTTGAACAAGCTTTAAACGGTGGTGATATCCAAGGCTGGATTGAAGCAATCGCTTATCAGATCCAAGCCAGTTCCGATAAGAAGGCTAAAAAAGGTAAAGACGGTGCTGGCATGCATCGCTGGTTTTCCGCCGGTGATTTACCGTCGGTCGATGCTTTGAGAGCTATTGTGAAAGTCTGTGAATTGACACCTACTATCAAACACTGGCTCCCAACGCGTGAATATAAGTTTGTTAGCCAGTATTTGAATGCATTAGGTCATATCCCAGATAACCTTAATATCCGGTTATCTGATGCCAAAATTGACCAACTAAAAGGAAAGGAAATTACAGGCTGTACACAATCGGCAGTTCATAAGAACAACGAAGCTCGCGGAATGGAATGTCCTAGTATCCATATGAATGGAGAATGCCGAAACTGTACAGCATGCTGGGATAAAGACGTCAAAACAGTTTCCTACCTCGCACACTAATAAAAAGCCCCGAAAGGGGCTTTTTTTATTATTTTGTTTTTTCATAAAATAAAATATTGACACAGCCGACGGCTATCTATACTATACCCACATCAACACAGGAGATTGATTATGACTACCGAAACTTATACTTGCCCTAAGTGTTCTGGAAACGGCAGACTGGGACAATACATCCACATCGCTGATGGCGTATGTTTCCAGTGTTCTGGTACTGGCAAGGTGACATACTCAGATTGGCCGACGGATGAGTCTTTAAAGTCTTACAGGCTGGATTCTGATAAATCAGAATACCCTATCATATACTGGTTTGAGGAATTCCAGAACTATGTTAGAGTGACCGTCGGTGCCGAATGCGATGATCTTTCCAAGGAAGATGCTGGAAAGATCTGGAAAGATCTTAAGAGTAAAGGATACTACCTGAGACGTATTAACGACTATATGAATAACCGATACCGGTATAATGATACCGATTGGCAACAAATGAGAAAGCCCCGATAAGGGGCTTTTTTTTTAACAGGTGAAATACTATGAATGAATTCGACGGCATCCCAGCAATACAGCAGGCTAAAATAATCAAAGCCAGAGACGATTTTAAAGCCCCGTAAGGGGCTTTTTTTATTGCCCATAGGAAAGTATAGCCGCCGGCGGTATTTCACCACCGGCGGCTTTTTTACGCCTGTAATAAGGATATCTGGTATTGTGGAACAATAGGAGGGTATCTGAGACCGATTTTAAGCCGTTCTGAGGGGCTTTTAGAATATAAGTGGTGTGTTTGTATAGGGTAATCTAAAACGCGCTTAAAACGGCCTTAAAATCGCTGGAAATAATAGTTTACACCGTCGGCAGTTTCCTATACTATACATCTCATCGGGGCCATCTTAGGAGATAGCCAGCGATAGGAGGAAATAGATATACTATCCATGTGGGCTCAATTCCCACCTATTGGGAGCCCCAATAGCCGTCGGGGGATAATGGGAGTATATCCCTATTGCTGGGAGTGGTTCGAATCCACCGCCCTGATATTTTTTTTAATTTAGGTATTGACGCCGCCGGCGGTATCCTATAGAATACTAATCACTGGCTCGGAGAGACAGTTGATCGTGATAGCAACAGGCTATACGGCATAAACTATCGTAGGTGCATTGCAGAAACCAGCCCTGCGCGTCTGTTTTTCCGCCGGCAATTTGCGCAGACCAGCCCCGTACCCACCCANTAGCCGTCGGCTGTGAGATAATAGTATCACGGATCGGGTGAAACCCCCGAACGGTTAAAAGACTGGGATGTTTTAAAGGCCACCCTGGGCGACCGTCGGCTGATACGTATTGGCCGCATTTGATGCGCTGCGACTACTTACGGATCTAGCTGCGACTACGTATAAGAAACTTGCTTTTTCGGTTTTTTCGTTTTTTCAAAAAATAAAATAACCAAAATGCGGAAATCCACCGCCGGCTACGTACAATTACCTATGTCAATAAGGGGAAATACGTATTGACACTTCGGAAAATACCTATATTTCGGTGGTTTATACGTATAGTACGTATTTTCACGTATGTCAATAAGGACATATACGTATTGACATTCAGAATTTTCCGCCGGCGGTTTTTTTTTGAAATTTCCGCCGGCGGTGTTCGGTGGCCGCCGGCTGTGGATGCTGGATGTTTCACGTGAAACACTGATGGAACCGCCGGCGGTACGCTGATGCTGGCTCTGATGCTGGATGGGTCTCGAAGGGTCTCGATGCACCGCCGACGGAAACTCTGGATGGTAGCCGACGGTAGCGCCCGATGCTATGATCTGAGGATTGCTTGATGCTCCGGATCTGAAAACGGCTGACGCTAGCACATTTCAGCATTTTTGTCAAATCGCTTGATGCTAGAGGGTGTCAGCGATTCTGCTGACGCTAACTGCCGACGGTTTTGCCATGGAATCTGCCGACGGTTTTGCCAATATATTTGCCAAAGATCTTGTACATTCTTTTACCGTCGGTAGTATCTTTATTTTTTAAAGTATTTTCTATGTAGAAAAAGCATTCTTCCGCAATTGCCTGCATACAATCGTAAATATTCTTATTTATGTGGTATAAAATCATGGAATACATGTCAAAACCTTTTGGTTACATCGATCTGGATACCGCCGACGGTGATCAAGAAGAATATACACAACAAAAACCCAAGAAGAAGAGTCCAGTATTCGACCAGACTGGATCTAGATGGACACAACGAAAAACTATAATGAAGAGACAAGCCGAAAGAGAAGCTATGATTAAACTAGCTACTCATAAAGCTATGATGAAACGCTCGCATCATGTAAAAGAACTATTGCTTATACTATTGAAACAAGGTATGAGTACCGCTGAAATAGTCAGACACACAGGGTACTCACGGAATGGAATTCAGAAGGCGAGGACTAGATATAGATCAAGAGGGATTATTGATTGATGATACTAATGATAGTATCTATGTTCTCTTGTGTATCTGGGCAAGTTTCGGTATAACCATCAGGGAGGATATCTTTAGTGATATAACGTGTGCCGACGGCTGTCTTTATTTCTTTCTCTTTATCTATACATGCTTGACCATTCATTAGGAAGAATCTAGCGTACAATAGATCTGGAGTATATTCGGTATTTCTGGATTGGTCTTTGTGCCTTTGGTCTATGTGGTGGGTTATACCATATTTCAGAAAGGTATGGTTGTTATTAGTCCATCTGTATAGGTATACATATCCACAGCGATCTGGATTGAAACCATATTCCGCACAAACTCTACAGCGTCTACCGCTCTTGAAACTTTTTGGTGTTGGATAACAATCATGGCCTTCTGGACAAATCATGTGGATTTTCTTCTTGTCGCCGGTATATTCACCAACTATAGTCCAACCTTCCAATGCGGCTAGTTCTCTAAAGTCTTTTTCTGCTTGAATAGGACACCGACCAGCACAAACTCTACATCGAGTACCGTTCTTGAAACTGGCTGGTGTTGGATAACAATCATGACCTTCTGGACAAATCATGTGGATGGGTTTATTGTTGCCGGTATATTCACCAACTATAGTCCAACCTTCAGAAGCTGCTAGTTCTCGGAAGTCTTTTTCTGCTTGAATAGGACATATGCCGGAACAAACTCTACATCGATTGCCGTTCTTGAAACCGTTTGGCGTTGGATAACAATCATGGCCTTCTGGGCAGATCATGTGGATTGGTTTATGATTGCCGGTATATTCACCAACAACAGTCCATCCCAATTCGTGAGCGAGTTTTCTTAAACCCCACTCAGCCACCCATTTTTTCTTTGCGCTACTACCTTTCAACTCAGCAGGCATTTCTGGCATAACAAAAGTATTCATGTTTTCTTCTCTCAGGAAAAATATAGCCGCCGGTAGTAATCTATCGGCGGCTTTTTGTTACATGTGGTCTTCGAAAAGTTCTTTCAGCATTTCTTTTGTCATTGCAGCCATGACTTTACCGCGACGTTCGAAGACAAAAGTATCTTCGATGACTCTGGTAGTGATATTATCAGCATCTAGATCGATAGGTGCTGCTGCTTTCTTCAGGGCATTCCATGATACCGGAAATACTTCTGATATGATGCTATCAAGTTGCTTGGCGAATTCTTGGGCTTCAACTTGAGCGTGACCGTCGATTCGTTGCTTGTAAACATTGAAAAAACTGAGAAGAGATCCTGTCCAAATGAACGTTGTTTGCATATTTTGAGGCATAAACGTTCTGATGATTTCTGGGGCGATTCCTTGCTTGACCATTTGTTGGTAAAAGTCTTGAGACATTTCCATGAAATTCTCAAGATCGATACTGAACCAGTCTTCCAGAACTACATTAGAGTAATGGATAGTTTCTTCTGATGAACCTTGCTTGATATTGCCTTCTGGTGCCAATCTCAGAAACTCGGAAACATGGAAATCTGGCGGAGTAGAAACATATCTTCTTGAAATCTCTGACCAGCTCATACCTGTTTGGTGTTTTTTGAGCTGAGCGGCCAGAAACAGAGGCACTTCACATCTGAATTGCAGATGTGGATGTCTGAAAGGCATAGTATGGCATTCCTCTGTGAGGAACTTGATCAGACCGACGTCTTGCGGTCTTAATGTATCTGTTTGCTTATCGAAACTTACTCTTGCTGCGTTCACGACAGTAAGATCTTTGCCCATTTTATCAATCAGTTCAACTGAAATAGTCATGCTTTGTACCTTATGGTTTTGCCGACGGCTGTACTACCGTCGGCTTTTTGTTTTAGAGTCCGAGGATTTCTCGTTCTTCTTTGGTTAGTTTAGAGAGAATAGCTTCTTTCTTCTTACGAGCGATTTCTTGTTGGTCTATGATATCTTCATAGAATTCCTTTGGTGTATCGGTCTTGAGAAGAAAGAAAGTATTTGTTGCTGGTACCAGAACAGCCTTGTGTTCTCTTGGGCTGCATTTGTAGTTACCATGGCGCAAAAATGCATAAGTATCGGCTTCTTTTGGTGTCTTGAAGAACTTTCCGTCGCCGAAGCTTGTATATCCATTTGTGCTGTGTGATTCATAAACAGTAATGATTTGCATTTAGAATACCTTTGATATCAATAAATCTATACCGTATGACATAACGATAAGAAAAGAAAATGAGCACAAAAAACAAAAAAGAAAACTTTCTTCCCATATTTTTGCTACAACACCGACGGCTATCGATACTAATAAAACCATTAGTACTACTGGCAAGTATATCATTTTATATCCTTTGAAGCCGTCGGTAATACCTCCGACGGCTGTGTGAATTACTTGCTCATCATATCAAGAAATGGCTCAGAGAGCAATGGCTTGACATACCAACCGTCATTGGTTTGGATCATCATCCAATGCCGAAGTTCCTGCTTGAAAGCGGCTTTCATGGTACCATGGCAATCTTTTACGACGGTTATCGACATTCGCAGGTCATTGTTAGAGAAGCGAACATAATGGTCGCCTTCGGTGCGTGTGATTTCTGGAATGATTATATCGCCGTCGGCTGTCATCACGGTGATATGGAAATTCTGATCAATGCTTGCTTCGATAATCGTTTTCATGGTTTCTACTCTTGGGTGGTTGATGTTAGTAGTTTATCACTACGACAAATGAATTTCAACAGCTACTATCGATAATTTCGTTCTTTCTTTTTTGGAAAAATTCTCAAAAAGATATTCCATCGCGTGTTCCTGTTCAGGAAAAATCAGAAACTGTTCGTTCTTCTTGAGGCTAACCATTTGGTTAGTTCCTTTCCATGCTATTGCGTACTTGCTCATTGCTGTTTCTCGAATTTGACTTCTGGGTAGAGTAATTGCTTTCTTAGCGATTTCTTATCGCGTTTGGTACCAGTGATAAAAATGTATCTGTGTTTTCTTGGGCGTTGCTCGGTGTAAAGGTCATCACCGTATTTTTCTCTCATGAGAGTCATTCGGTTAGCTTCTCCACGAAACTCATCGCAGATAGTCTGGGAATGAAGATGCTCTCTTCCCCTAATCTTGTAGTCCTTGCGAATTGCTGATAAGCCATGATATGTGAAATTTGAAGCTCTGTAAACACATCCGTTATGATCTTGGGAAGTATCAGCAAAACTGATGATGATCTTTCCATGGGGAAGCATTTTTAGGCTTTTGGCTATCAAGAAGCTGGCTTCATTTTTTCTGTTGTGCTTAAGGCAAAGTCTGTTCAATTCAAGGACTTTATCTTTGTTGTCTTTACCGGCGATACCGACCTTCAAAGCACTACTTGAAGGGGTGCCGTAAGTGATAATACCAATGATATTATCATCTTCATCGAACAAGCCATATGCATATGAAATAGAAGGCCAACGTCCAGCATAGTGAATATCGATAATGAATTCCTCTCCTGCTGATCTGATGAAGGACTGGTGTATTGGTTTTACTGATAAGTTCATGATTAGCCTCTTGGGTGATGATGCAGCGAACTATAACACGAAAATATGAAGTAGTAAACTAGAAAAGCTACGACCGAAGGTCGTTCTTTGATGACGTTTTGTTAATTAGTTTCTTTATATAGTATTTTAGGAAGTTATTACCAAAACGACCTAAAGAACGACCTGCGGTCGTAGCTATTCTATGAATTAAAAGTTTATGGTATAGCCACATTATGGTATAATTGTGGCATATTTTATCTCCACAATAATAAGGGTCTGTTATGGAACTGAGTACAATTGTCCGTATGGACGACATAAATTCCGCTATAGCGAAATCGTTTGATTTTTCGTTCTCTGGTGATATAGAAACAACCGTCGCCGAACTACCGCAGATAGATCGGTTTGATTATGGTATCGGCCTTATCGTTGGTGCTTCTGGATCTGGGAAATCTACTTTACTGAGAGGATTTGGGTCTATCGATCAAAAATTTGAATGGCAAGATCAAGTATCGATATGCAGCCATTTTGATAGCGTTGAAGATGCACAAGACAGATTAGGTGCAGTTGGGTTGAACAGCATCCCAACATGGATGAAACCGTATAACGTGTTATCCAATGGCGAAGCATTTAGAGCCGATTTGGCTATTGGTATAAAAAATGGGGCTTTGATCGATGAGTACACTTCTGTCATTGACCGAAACGTCGCCGTCGCATGTTCCAAATCTCTTAGGAAATACGTAGATAGGAAAGGTCTTAGGGGTATTGTTCTGGCTAGTTGCCATTATGATATCATCGAGTGGCTACAACCAGATTGGATTTTTGACGCGAGTACTGGCGAACTCAGTATTAGGGGGTCGGAAAGGCGATTCCCCAAGATTAAGATCGATTTGGTTCCCTGCGAACTTAAAGAATGGTTATCTTTCAAAGAGCATCATTATCTAAGCGGGTCTCTTAGTAACGGATCTATGTGCTGGGTTGCCGTTTGGGGTGACAAGAAAATAGGGTTTTGTTCTGTTATTCCGTTCCCTAATGGGAATTTGAAGAATGCGTGGAAAGGGCACAGAACGGTTGTTCTCCCAGATTATCAGGGTTTAGGTATAGGCGTTAGGATCTCTGATGCTATTGCTCAGATGATGGTAGCCGACGGCAAACGTTACTTCTCCAAAACATCACACGTTCGTATGGGTGAATATAGAGAGCGTCATCCTAATTGGAGACCGACGAGTAAAAACAAAAAAACCAGAAATGACTACAAGGTATACGACAAAGATAGTAGTTCTATGGCTAATCTAAAGAACATACACTCTGAAAGAATGTGCTATTCTCATGAATATGTTGATAGTTCTATAGCCGTGAAGCCTACTGAACCGGTCGATATAAGCTTTCTTGGAATTTAATTTAAAATAATTTGGTACATGGTGTTGACATAGGAAATGGGTTTCTTTAAGATAGCGTCATCGAGTTAGGGAATACGCCCTACCGAAGTAACTTAACTTTTATTGTGAGAGAACATCATGACTACTTCAACTACCATTACTGCTCGTGAAAATGTGAACAAGCGTCGCGCCATGGCCAATGTTGAGCAATTTACTCTTAATGAAATGATGCGGATCGCGTCACTCGATCCAAGTCAAAAACATGCGGCGTCTCAAGCTCTGAGTATTAGTCTTCAATCGATTTCCTCTCAGTCATATCGTAAAGCGGCTGGGGAAAACATTGGAACCCCTCAACAGATCGCCAGAGCTTTGCAAGAAAAGGGTTATGGTGGGATTCTGGTTGACGGCGCTGTTAAATCTCTGGGCGGGATGCTACGAGGATCAGGTCGACCAATCAATGGCTGGCTGGTATCAGAAAACTTGGCTGAAAAAGATAAGATCACCGGTCTTTTTGTCCCAACAGAATCCGCTATTTCATCGGGATATGCTTTTCTGAAGAATAGTCATGGTGAAAATGGTGAAATCAAGACTTATCGTTGGGATATGATCATTGTCGATGAAATTATCGAGTTGGGTCATGCTATTGTGATGGAAAAAACTGTTAAAAATGTAGTTGTTGAAAAGTACTCCGTCGGAGAAATTTTGGAACTGCCTTTTGGTAAGTGTAAAATCTTTGATATCAAAGACGACGGTAAAGTTCTGATTACCACACCAAAGCAGTCTATTCTGTCTTACACAGAATCAGAACTCGACCAATTCAAAGATTCTGCTGCTGGTAATGGAAAATTGTTCGGATTGGGCTATAAGTTCTCGATGCGTGGAACTAATTGGGTTGTTACTCGCGCATATGATGACCTTAGTGTTTCTGTGATGTCTACATCATCAAATGCTTACGAAGTGTTGTCGGGCTATCAGATCGACATCATGATCAGAAAAAATCAGAAATAACTGTTGAACCATTATGAGCGGTGATGTATAATCACCGCTCATTCAAATCAAAGAGATGCTTAAAAATGGCAACATCGAAATATGAATTAGGCTCCATACATTCATCTTCTCATGGTATGGTGGAAATTATCAGGCGTAATGCCGAGAACTCTAAGGGAGAAACTAGAGAAGATCATGTTGAAATCAAATTTCTTGCGACTGGTAGAACTCGAACAATTAGAGAATGTGCTATAATAAGAGCTACGGAACAGGGCAGATCCGAATATAACCACGCATCCCATTTGGTTAATGAAGCTCATATGTATTTCCATGAAATGGGTTTACATCGTATCGACCAAATCAAAGAATATGTTGATGGATTGGGAGTTCCGGCTAAGAAACCGGAAAAGTGTGCTGCGACAAAAGAAATACTTGCTCTGAAATTGCGATTGGCTGGAGAATCTGTTTCTTACTCTTTGGAGCAACTTGGGTTGGTCGAAATGCCTTCCAGTTCAAAAGAATTGAGGAAAAATAAAAGTGTCAAGAAGATCGTATCTCAAGCTCATCCTGATAAAAATATTGGGGATGAATTTGCGACCGAGAAAAGTCTCGTCGTTAATAAGGCATACGAATTGATCGAAACTATGTTGAAACTCAATGAAGACTTTGCGGAGCAGATGGCCGCTATGAATGGCGGAGCAAGGGACTTCAGGAACAGAAAGGATCGCGGATAAAAATAAACCGGAGAAATCCGGTTTATTTTTATTGACACAACCGCCGGTTGTGCTATCATAGTCGCATCAACCAAGGAGATATCCAAATGTGCAACTCTCTTCGTCATTCATCATCATGCCCATGTGGTTTCGGCCCAAAATATGGCAACAATGGCTCTTCTTCCAGCAAGAAAGCTCCAATGACTGCTAATCAATACGCAGCTTCATATCTGAGTGATGTGCCTAATCTGTTTGAAGTTAAGTGCGATTGTTGTGGACAGATGGTATATTTCGTTCGTAATAGCGTAAACGGTGGTTGCTTTCTGGCTGATGAAATCGACCCATGGGTGATTCATCCATGCTGGTTGGAAAGGAACCAGAAGAACCTTCTACGCTCTGTTAAACGCTATTTCGATAAGCCAGATCAAATCTCCGGTCATATCTATCGCATTCTGGGTGGTACCAAGAAATTTGTATCCCTTGAGTGTATCCATGCTGATGGTCAGAAGTTCTATGTTCGTGTTTCTGCTGGAGAATGGAAAAAA
>NTHP01000835.1:117559-150288 GCA_003416845.1 Oplegnathus fasciatus | reverse complement strand
CAACGACCGTCACTCTAACGACTGTCGTTGGCAAATGGAACACCAACGACCCAATGACATCATTGGCCTTGTGACCGCCTCCTAAGAGGTTAAATACCCAGATCTCCACACCAGCTAGTTGGACCAGTCTAGCCTGGTCAAACAAGCACGAACTGATGAAGCCTCTTGGATGAGAGGTGAAACGTCTCCACAGACAAAACCAAAAATCCAGTTGCGTTCGATTCAATTTCCTTGAGATACTTGATAATGAGGGCAAGTGCAACATTCTTCTCCCTATTCTTCTTCTTCTTCTTTGCGTTTTTTCGCAGTGAGTGTGACATCCACTGCATGCAAACAGCCTTATTTATGGCGGACTACATATCCGTCCGCCAAAGAACTGGAGAAAAACTGTTTAATTCCTAGCATGTTCGAACGATAAAAAGCTCAGTATCCTGCCTGTCATAAAAGTTTAAACATTTGTTAGACGCAATGTTTACTTATCAAAATATTTTATTACAATCACCATAAAAGTAGAACTGTTTTTCTCAGGGGAGGGATATCAGAATCTACATGATAACAAACAAGAACATGATTGGCCAACTCAACACAACTCAACAAAAAACAACCCATAGGGGCCCTGGTAGCTCAACTGGTAGAGTGTGTACCATTAAGGCCTTTCCTGTGTGTCTTTGGCTTTCACTATCAAGTACAGGCAAAGTGGCCGGAAGTTCACCAGAGCTACATACATTTCCCCAATCACTGTGGTGAGTCAAGACATACTGATCTGCTAACGCAGCTGCCTCACCAACTGTTTTTACCTCTTGCTCTTTTATATATGTGACAATACAACTGGGAACTACATTTCTGAACTGTTCCAAAACAATAGGATCACACAATTCGCCAAAAGTTTCCACCTCAGAAGCTGCGCGCCAACGATAAAAAGTATTCAGCAAATCACGTGAAGACTCAAGGTTGGACTGTTTATCCTCCTTCCTGCCATTCCTTATCACCAGCGGTTTGAGGGCGATAAGCCTCGGGAACCATCTCATAAGAACAACGGCTTTCACTGATGCATAATTCAAGCTATCTGTCACAGACAAAGCTGAATATGCCTCTGCGCCTTCCCGGTCAGTACACACTGCAACATGATTGTGCGATCGGCATCAGGTCAGCCCCTTGTTTCAGGGTCCCTCTCATTGAACCTCGGAACAAGCCGCAAATTACCCACCAGATCAAAATGCGAAGAGGAGCGGCCACCTCCCTCCCCTCTCCGCCTAGCCCTTGACCAGCTTCCAGGCTCAACCTACCTCCTCTGATCAAACTTAATTTTTCATGCTCCTAGCCTGCTCTGTGTCACACTTCATTTTTCCCAAAGTCAATTCCTCTGCTGTAATGGCAAAGACAAACCAGTAGCATCCTCAACAATACCTCCCTCTGCATCCGGCAACACATTCATCTCATACAAGTTAGCCTTCAAAATAGACTTAACTGTGTCCTTGAGCCTTTTATCATTGATTTCAACCTTATAGTGGTCTGCCATCTAAAACAAGTCTGATGGAGTCTCAAAAAAATCCTCAACCTGAGCCATTTTACAAACCCAGACCAATGGAACGTAGTAGTCAACACGCTGGCTGCAAAAAGGCAAACAGGAGCGTCCCCTCTATCTGCCTAACCAATACTAAACTAACTCACCCCTGGTCTTCATGTGGTTACTTGCAGCAGGTATTTATGCACTACAGGCTGATGGTATGGGGAAGCGACCAGCCACTGGCAACCACCCCACAGCCACAGACATGCTTCTGAGACAAAGCTCTAACTGCATTCACCCCAACACTACAAAAAAACAAAACAGCAAAACTCAAAGAAGCAATGCTGCTATGCCTAACGGGAAAAAAGCTTTAGACCTGAAAGCTGATAGAAATTTTTCAAAAACGTCGTTTTCATCCAGAAAACTATTAATTTGGTTAAAAACAACTTTTTCAAGCACCTTGCTTAAAAAACAAAGATTTGATATAGATCTAAAATTACTTAAAACTTCACTGTCAAGGTTTTGCTTTTTCAGTAGGGGTTTTCCAGCTGCAGTTTTGAAGGCATCAGGAAAAATTCCAGTTTCAAGGGATGTGTCAATAATGTCTCTAACAGAGTTGAAAACACAATCTTGCAGAGTTCAGGGTCTGAAATCATTGCAAATCTTGACATGATAGCCCTTTGACTATCATAGTTGTGAGGATTTGTAACAATTTCTGATCTAATAAAGGACACACGATTGCTCAGGAATGTTGCAAATTCCTCACATCAGGAGATGCTTGAATGAGAAGGTTCACATACTGGGCCAGGATTCAACAGTCTGTTTACAGTTTTAAACAGTGTTCTGGAGTTGCTGCCACCCTGTTATCACCCTGGAGAAGTAGGCTCTTCTTCCGGAGCGTATAGCAGAGTGTAAAAGAGGCCATTTTATCCTTGTATATATTATAGTGGATTACTAGACCAGATTTCCACCATTTTCTCTCAGCTATTCTACATGATCTCTTGAGTTCACAAACAGAGCTCGTGGTCCAAGGTGAGGGTTTACTATGAGATCTCTTTTTCACCTTTAATGTGGCCACAATATTCAGGATGTTAACTAGGTCGTTATTAAATTAATCAACCATCTCATTTAATGAGCCCATTATACCAGGTAGATAAGAATGGCTTACCAACTCTGAGAATTTAAGTTGAGCTGCAGTGTCTATAAATCATTTGCGAACCGTAAGTTTTTTTGTGCTTTTTGTTTCAGGCAAACATGCATCAAAACATACACAGAAGTGATCAGATGTGTGGGCTCATTGATATACTGAATGACATCTTAAGTTATCCGGTAGGGCTAACAGGTGAATTCAACAGTCATGGAATTGGAGAGATCATTTACATGGATGGTTACCACCAATAATGACAATCCTATCATAGGACAGTACAATGGAGGATATAAATTCAGAAAATTCACCAAAAAAGCATGGATTAGGTGTGGGAGGGCGATAAATAACAGCAAGGACAACTGGATCTGTACCAGAAATTTTGAACATAAGTACCTCAAAACTTGTTAACAGATAGTAGACTGCATTTAAAGTGCTTTTTAAAAATAACAGCAAGACCACCACCTTGGCCACATGATCTTGGCAAACTAAGATCATCATCGGGAGGGCATAATTCAGCCACCTGGCTGTATTCATTTGGCTTTATCCAGGTCTCAGTTAAGAACATAAAATCAAGGTGAATAAAAGTTCAGCCTGTAGCCTGTTAGCGTCTGACTTCAAATGTGCAAAGGTAGGATGGCAATCCACCCACACAGCCATGTTTGTTGACAAGAACAGGACTTAGCCACTAGGTTACAACAAGCCTCATTAAAATACACGCTAAAACCAACTCGCTAGCCTAACCCCAGGCTAAAAACAAACCTGGCTAGGCTTAGCAGGAGTTGAGGTAGTCCAGAGAAGGTGACGGGAAAGTGCAATCAGGCTGTAAAACTGGCATAAAAGTTCAAAAAGCTTAAAATCCCTAATAAAAGCAACCGGCTAGCCTAGCCACCAGGCTAAAAACAAACCCAGCTGAGTTAGCAGCAGTCGAGACAGTCCATGCAGGAGATAGTACTACCTTGCCTTCACTCCAGATCCAAGTGTCCGATGACTAAAATCGTTCACCCGGTAAAAACATGTAGGTAAAACAACAAGGATCTAAAAAGTGTATCATAAAATGATGGCTTAAAACTAAGCGGAAGCTTCTTGGCGGAACAACACAACGCCAACTACCATACGTAGGTAGTTTCATTATCACCATTCCTTGTATTTATTTTATTTTTATTTCATTTTATTTATTTTTTATTGAACTTATTTATCAACATTATTATGATTATTTATTTACTTATTTACTTCTCTCTCTTCCTCGCGCATACCTGCACATTCCTCTGGTCACAGTCAGGCATTTATGATTATATGCTTATATACAATTACACAACACACTTTCACACATGCACAAAAACACATACAATATTCCCACAAACAGAAACAACTAAGAATCTGTATCATAGTCAAATCATAAAGTCTGTTTGATATGTCTTGTCTACTTTGTTACACTTACATTTGTCACCCTTTTGTACTTTGTCAGACTGAAAAAAATTTAAAAAGAGAAGAGTGTAAAACTAATGTGATGGGTTATTTTTCCTGCCTGACATGAAGTCTGGCTCTCTCTCAGGGAGAGAGACAAATGGTTCCTTTGCATAAAATGTAGCCCTCTGCGACTTTGTGTTACATTAGAAAGTAAGTATGCATGGCCAAATGCCAAGCACTGCATATATTAGCATTGAGTAAAATCTGCCCCGGCTGCCGCATACATGGAACATTAGTCTATTCTTTATCCAACATAATCTTAAACACCATTTATCACAGTGCAAGAATAATAGACTTCTGTGGGTTTCTCCAGTGCCCTTCTGGGTCCAGACCTGTGTGCTGAGAGAAGATGGAGGAAGTCTATTTGGTCTAATTAAACTGATTACAATGTGCTCACTCTACGAGGGCTGAAATAAATAAATAATTGCAGCCTTGTAGGCACAGGTCAGTAGATAATGGAGAGGTTTTTTCTGATGATTAGCTCTAAATGGTTTAAGTACCCCTCCTTGGGAGTCATGGCATGACGCCTTGTTTTTCTGCAGGATTTTTCTCTTGGGGTATTCTAACTGTGTGATGCTCAAACACAAAAAGGTACCACTACAACATTTTTTTAAAGATAATGCAGCAATTTGAATACAGATATAACAGTTAACAACTCATATTTACAGTTATAGTTGTTAAAGCTGCACTAAGGTAAAAAAAAAAAAAAAAAAAAAGGCACTTTGAGGGATTAGGTAAAAGGTAAACACGTTAGTGATTTATTGATACATTTGAGACCTGGTACACACAACACTACTACTCATGATGTACACAGGATCAGGCTGCGTTGCGTTCTGGCTCTGTCCCGGCTGCAAAAGACAATCCGCTGCCATTCTAGCCAGAGCTTGTATACAGAGCACTGCTCTTTTCCCCACTCTGCTATATTTAACAATCTGTTCAATTTTTGCAGAGCAGCTTGTCTCTCTGAACTCTGAAAATGCATAAATATAAATGTCTGTATTTATTTAATTAATAAATTTTTAATTATGGATTTCATTTGTTTCCGACTTAGTCTTAACACATACTCAGCAAAATGAGTTATTTGTGTTTGTAGTTAGTAAGAGAGAGAAAAGGAGAAAAGTGAGGGAGGAAGGGAGACAACCTGTCACCTTTTAAACCTCCATTCAGTCTTTTCCTGCTCTCTGGGATTACCTATAATGCTTTTTAATGCAGCTGAATTCACAATATATTTGTTCTCATTTACATATTTTTCTGTTTCTGTTGATAAACAACGGAATGAGTATGAAATGTAGGCAAAAGAACTTCAAACTATAATATAAATGTGGCTGCTAAAGAACGCTCCGCCTCTGAAATGTGCCTTGTGGACCATGAAACCGTGACGGAGCTGTGACTGAGCCGGAGTGTGGCACAGCTGGATGTTGTGTAAATTTGACGTTAACATCTGCACCATACAATCTAATGCAATATCCCTGTCTAGTACATCTGTCCTCATACCTTCTGCCTGCCTATAGATAGAAACTCAAGCAAGACAGAGCGATGATCCTGACCATTCAGCCCTTGTCTGACCAATCAGACTCAGCGTTACAGCTTTAGCACTACAGAGTATGTGTGCCAGGACAACAACATTAATACACGGACGTGGTCACTGGCTACATCGGCAAATGCATTGATGACGCTGTACCGAGGACTACTATATGAACACTCACATATCAGAAGCCCTGGGTTAACGGGTGAGTCTGTGCCAAACTTAAAGCACAAACTGACACATACAACTCAGGCAATTTGGACGAATACAGGAATTCCAGGTCCGCACTCAATGTGAGCTGTGCCAAGAATCAATACAGGGACAAATTTGAGTCTAACTACCAGGTCTCCAACACTAGGAACACGTGATCTGGATTAAGAACTAGAAAATTTTATTTTGTGTGTGCCTGATGTGCGCTGCGTGTCCCGACGCCAACAACACCGGCACCGAGTATGCATCGAGCGCCGTAACCATATCACCAAAGTTTGTAGGCCGCACGCTATGTGTGTGTGTGTGTCAGTGAGAGAGAGAGAGAACATGATGGTTGAGCAAAGGCGATCGTCACAACGATGCCAAGCCTTTGTTAATATCATTAGTAAACATTTGTTGAGAATATGGATTGATATTATGAAAGATGCCTCAGACGAAAGCTCCGACAAGTGTGTCGGAACTCAGGAGCTTCCTGGTGTCTGCAACTACTCCCAACAGGTCATTGAAGACTATGCGGAGATAGCCAGGCCTCTCACAGAGCTCCTTCGCAAAGATAAGCCCTTCAGGTGGGGAGAACCCCAAGAGCAGTGCTTCTGCCAAATGAAGGAGAAACTCCGCTCTGCATCTTGTCTGGCGAGAGTTCCACCTCGAGGCGAGCTTCTCTTCCCAATGCCTCAGTGCCGCCCTGACACAGAAATACGACACAGACAAGCGAGTCATCACCTAAGCGAGCCTGTCTCTGAGCATCATCATCATGTTCTCCGACCGCGAGAAAGCCCTTCTTGCCACCGTCTGAGCTGTGGAACATTTCTGCAGCTACATCGGGGTGCAGAAGGTGATTATCAAGACTTGTTACCAACCTGTCACTTCCTGAACAGCCAGCGGCTGAGGGAAGGCCGGGTATCCAACAGCGGTATCGACTCCTGGATGATGGTGTTACAAGGCTATGACATTGCCAACTGTCAGCATTGTGACTGTGAGGAGCACCCGAGCTCCCAGTCTCTGCTTCTCACCACTCCATTGCTTCCTTCTAACCATCATTATTATGAGGAAAACGAAAGCCAGACCCAGGCTGGAGTCAGTATCGTTTGTGTCAACCATGACATTGATGAACCGAACCACTACCAACTGGGCCCCAAGATGAGTCAGTAGGTGGAGATCGCTGCAGTGCTCATCACACTCCAACAAGCCGCCAAGCTGGCCATCGTACAAGATAGGAGTTGATCTGATCCAGCATGGAGTTGATGGCTTCATACTCTTCTTCATCACCGAAATCATCTTCGTCGTTGGGGCCGTCACCGGGGTCACAGAGCCACTCTTAAAACCCTCCAGCAAGTCGCTTATTGGTGATTGATGGCCCGTGACACCAAATCCTACATCCAGGGATGTCTGGTCTGTTGCCAGTTCCAGCTGTTCTGACTACTGGGCCAGGCCCCACTCCAGGGAAGGGGGGCCATGTCTCCATGGTCCCACCTCCAAGTTGACTGGATCGGACCCGTTCCCAAGTCTTCATGAGGTAACAAATACCTCCTCAACGTCACATGCACTTTCACAAAGTGGGTCAAATGCCTCCCGGCACCCAACGACACAGCTATGATGCTGGGGATAAATGGTTTAGAGGATACCAAAATAGGTACGGGCTATAAGAAATAAATATTGATTATCAAAATAATTAAAAATTATATTAAATAATGAGACTTAACTTACAGTAAGTCCAACTTTGGGGCACCACCCTTCATAAAGAGAAAAATTATAGCCAATTCACTGATTCAGTCTCATAAAATGTACTAAAATATTAATTCCGAACTCTGATTAATAATTAACTTAATAACTATAACCAAAATTACCATATAAATAGTTAGTTAAGTTGAAGGATTTAGAGTTCCACACAGAAGAGGTTGGCAGCATTTGCTCTTGTGCAACATTAAAAAAAACCAGCATGTATATCCACAAGCATTTATTTAAAAAGATCACAAGAATAAAACACAATATGCAATCTAACTAATGTAACTAAAATCTAACTAAAAGAACAATAAGGAGTTTGTGTGTGCGAGAGAGAGGAAGAGAGACAAAGACAAATCAAATCAAAGATGGCGGAATCAAAGATGGCCACCGGGAGTCACATGTGCATATGTGTTTAAGAGACAAAGAGGGGCTCTGTCCAGAGGTCAGAGAGAGAGCTGGGCTGCTCCCCCTCAGTTGAGAAGAGTTCCCTGAGAAGAGAGAGAAATAGGGAAGGTGGGGTTTTATATATGACCTGATGATGTCATGGGTCATGTGCCAGCCTGACCAATGGTAGCTAAAAGCTGGGTCCATGGGTGGGGTTTCCCACCCAGATGTGAAAACATGGGGAATCCTGGGAAACAGAGTTTCTATTTGTTCTCAGAACAAAAGAGCCATGTGGTCTCAGCCGCCATTTTCATTTTCATTCATGGTAAGATTCCCAGCAATGACGACCGCAGTCCTACTGCTGAACCATGTGTTTAGCCGCTGCCGTCTAGCCCTCTCCATCGATTCGGATTGAGGCACCCACTTCACCTCTAGTGTCATGACTACCCTGTAGGACATCCTGGGACATCTGTGGAAGTAAAATTCCACATCCTGCATCATCCCCAGTCATCCGGCCAGGTCAAACATGCCTACCACACCATTGTCAACATGCTCAAGAAGTATGTTAGCAGCAGTTGCAAGGATTGGGATATGAAACTTCCCTTGGTGCTGATGGCCATCAGGTCCACCCTGCACCGCTCAAGGAGGATCACACCCTATGAAATGATGGCTGGAAGAGAGATGACCATTCCCCAGCACCTCGTCAGGGTTACAACCGCCTATACGATGCATCAATACGGACCACGTTCGCGTGGGCCCAGAAGAACTTTGAGGCAAGCATTAAAGGATCCAAAGCCTAATATGACAGGAAAGCATCTCACTGCGAGTACCAAGTAGGCGATGAAGTCTTGTATTTCAGATTTGCCAAACCGTGGGAATCCCCAAGAAATGCCTACCGCCAGCATACAAATGGGCCCATGCAAACCAGATCAAACTCTACAAGCCGTTCTTACCCCCACAAGGAGGAGCAGCTTCTACACCCAATAGGGGGAGCAGTCTCCACTTCAGGAGGGATAAGACGCATTCCGGCAGCGCCATAGGGATAGCTGCATGTCTCAACTCACCCCGTCGGCATCGGAATCAGAATCAGAATCAGAATGCACTAACTCCTAATATTAGGTTACCCTCAGGCTTTGCAAATCTCACCTGAGTGTCAGATTTGGCTTGAATTCAAATCCTGGTGTCCCATTGGACGAGATCCACAGGAACTCCGGGGAGTCCCTGTGACGTGGCCATGATGTCACAGTGGATACAAGTATGCAATGTCAAGTTGCTACAGGAGGTGTCCCTAATCAAACATTTGTATTTTAATACCCTAGGCAACAGTCCCCAACTCGCTGGACGTGCAACAGACTGTTTTTTTTGTGTTCACCAAACACATTCGGATCCTGAGGAAGATGCTGTGCAGCCAGCGATCTCACTTTTACTTGCAGAAAGAAGATATAGATTACATGTTTTCTTCAAGAAAGAGAAGAATAACTTCTACGCCCCGCTTTCTTTCAATTAAGTTGACTCTCGCTGTTTCCTCACTGCCATATGACATGGACAGAGACAGGTTAATACTAGTGTGTCATTGTAAGCTTTATTGTTGTGTAAACTTTACTGTATGAAGTTAATGGACCGCCAAGTCCCGTTTGTTGCTGCTTTAAGATACACTGAAATTATTGTGCTTGCTGCTTGTTTCTGTTTCATGTTACACTGATTGTGTTCTCCCACACCGTTGGGCCTTTACTTGTGTTAGTTCCGCCAACGCACATAAAGCCAGTAAACTGCATTTTGTTGGTTAAAAGACCAGTGTGCGCCGGGTTTCTGAGTGATAAAAGGGACAGCTACTGTGTCTTTCGGCGGCAGTGAAGATCCTCTTTGCTTTGAACATTTAATTGGCATTAAAGGAACCGCACTAAGCTGGTTTAAGTAATATCATTAGGAAACACTCCATAAACTCTTGTTATGTTGTTATTGTTGTTATGCAGATGATTATATCTATCGATCAAGTCTGATGAAACCAATCAGTTAGCTAAACTTAAAGCATGCCTTAAGGACATAAAAACCTGGCTGACCCACACTTTTCTGCTTTTAAAGTCAGCCAAACTGAAGTTATTGTACTTGGGCCCAAACATCTCCAAGACACATTATCTAAAGATATAGTTACTCTAGATGGCAATGCCTTGGCCTCCTGCACCACCATAAGGAATCTTGGAATAATCTTTGATCAGGATAAGTCTTTTAACTCCCATAGAAAACAAACTTCAAGGACTGCCTTTTTTCATCTACGTAACATTGTAAAAATCAGACACACCCTGTCTCAAAAAGATGCAGAAAAACTAGTCCACTTCTAGCCTGGATTATTGCAATTCCTTATTATCAGGCTGCCCCAATAAGTCTCTAAAGACTCTCCAGTTGATCCAGAATGCTGCGGCACGTGTACTGACAAGAACTAGGAAAAGAGATCATATTTCTAGCTTCTCTGCACTGGCTTCCTGTAAAATCCAGAATAGAATTTAAAATCCTTCTCCTCACCTACAAAGCCCTTAATGGTCAGGCACCATTGTATCTGAAAGAGCTCATAGTTCCGTATTACCCCACTAGAACGCTGCGCTCCCAGAATGCAGAGTTACTTGTGGTTCCTAGAGTCTCCAAAAATAGAATGGGAGCCAGAGCCTTCAGCTGTCAAGCTCTTCTCCTGTGGAACCAGATCCCAGTTTGGGTTCGGGGGGGCAGACACCCTCTCCACATTTAAGAGTTGGCTTAAAACTTTCCTCTTTGATAAAGCTTATAGTTAGGGCAGGGCTCAGGTGAGCCCTGAACCATCCCTTAGCTATGCTGCTATAGACCTAGACTGCCAGGAGATTTCCCATGATGCACTGAGCTCCTCTCCCTCTCCTTCTGTACACATTCATGTCCCATTAATGCATGTCACTAACTTTGTATCTTCCCCGGAGTTTCTGTGCTTTCTCGTCTCGCAGGTTCCTGTGGATCTTTGTTACAGGCTGCCTGCCGCCGTCGGCCTGCTTGACTTCCACTGCTACTATTATTATTATTAGTCATATTTCTATTATTATTATTATAGTTGTTATTGCTATTATTAGTCATATTTCTATTATTGGTCATATTTCCATCATTATTATTATTGTTATCATAGTTGTTATCGTTATTATTAGTCATATTTCTATTGTTATTATAGTTGTTATTGTTGTTGCTGCATCTCTGTCTGTCTGTCTGTCTCTGTCTGCCTGTCTGTCTGTCTCTCTCTCTCTGTCTCTCTCTCCCAACCCAACCGGTCAAGCCCACCTAGAGCCTGGTTCTGCTCGAGGTTTCTGCCTCTTAAAAGGAAGTTTTTCTTTACCACTGTCGCCAAGTGCTTACTCATGGTGGGAATTGTTGGGTCTCTATAAATAAATTTAGAAAGAGTACGGTCTAGACCTGACTTTATATGTAAACTGTCATGAGATGACTTTTGTTGTGATTTGGCACAATATAAATAAACTTGAATTGAATGATGCAGAGAAGATGTGTAATGAAAGATGACTTCATAAATGTGTGACTCTTAAATTACAAAAAATACATTTTCTTGAGCTGAGTATGAATTTATCCTGGCTGTTCAGGGGTAAATTTATGTCACCTGTGTATTTGTGAGTCTGAAACGATGTGTAGTTATGAGAGCTTTCCTGGCAGAGCAAGGCTGAATGTATAGCTTTACCCTACATGAGTGTATGTGTTTGTTTTTAAATTATTGCAAGCAGCACAAGTGTGAATGTGTTGGGTTCATTTGCATCAAGGGCAAGAAGATCAAGAGTGTTAATCTTTTATAGGCAAATAACTTGATGACAGCTTGACCGTTTTGCACCCCTCCTCAGGTTGTGAAGAACATATATATTTTTATATATCTATATTTCAATATGCTAAGTACTACGCAAGCTAATACTTGAACAAAATTCTGTTGAATTAAAAAATCTTGAACTCGAAACAAAGTTAGCAGTGAACTTCAATTTTGACACTCATTCAGTTAGTTTTTATTGTTTTTGTTAATTTCTAAGTCTATACTTTTAGCATGAACACTGATGTTCTTTGTTAAGGGAAGATTGATGTGAAATGAGTGGAAATGTTTTTAATTGTTAGATGTTCAATGTTTTTATTTATGGTGCACTTGTTTGCCACATGCTTATAGGTCTAAGAAGAAATGATGACAGAATGACATCCGCAATAGATGACGTGCATATTCATGAAACTTAAAGAAACCACTACTGCTTCGTTTTAGGCTTAATATACGCTTAAGATCACTGTCTGCCTTGAGCAGCAGGTAAATAAAAGTTGAAATGAATGATATGTTTTTCCATAACCGCTGGACATGTAAAAAAGCAACTGCTTGCTAAAACGTTCGCCTTAGATGATATGTCAATGTTGTTTCAAGTTCAAGTTCTTTTATTGTCATATGCACAACAATTAGAGTGAAGCAGTCACTGGCAATGAAATTCAGGCTCCCTTTAACAATGCTCAGACAACATGTATAAAAAGAAAATCACAAAAAAAAGAAAAAGACAATCTAAGACAAAAGACATAAATAATGCAAAAGTTAAAAATATAGGAATATAATGTAATAGGCTATATATTAAATAAAATATAATACAATAAAATAAAATATAAAATATAAATATAATACTGTGGAAGGAAGGTGTACAGTAGTGATGCAATGAATAAACTAATGTAGACAGGATATGGACAGGTAAGAACAGGATTTTAGACAGGCATGCACCTGCTGCACCCATGTGGCCAAAAAAACAGCTGTTGCAAGTTCAAACTTACGTCCATCCAGTAACATGAATCATAAAGGGCAGCAAGCTGAAGCTGTTGACGGCTTACTGAGCATTAAGGTTCAAACATTTCTTTGTGTCATTTACACTTACGGTTAATATTAATGTGAAGCTATTAAAGGTCCTAAATATGACATTGAGAACATTAATATAGCAGCAAACAACTATTTGCTATGTGAAGATATAGTGGAGTTCTGATCAGAGAATGAAGTCACTCTGTGTGTGTGTGTGTGTTGTAATCGGAGCTTCTCTGTTCTTTGTTTTGAAGCCGGGATGGTCACGCGTGCCTGTTAGTGCATATGAGTCCGCACCGTGTTTTTAAAGAGACGAAGAGAGTGACCTCCCACACAGCATTGCAAAAGCGAGATGGCAGAGTGCAGTTCGACGTGTTCAGCTGAAGGCATTCACGACCATCAAACTAGCTAGCGTTGGCAGGATAGCTGGCAAGCTAATAGCTCCTAGTGAGCAACGGCAGGCACCAACTGTGTCTGAGGGTGTGTGTGTCTGTGTGTTTGTGTTCGAACTCAGCACTCACCAGAGACTCTGGTTCTTTCTGTTATTTTCCTCCAGTCTTTCCCCCCTCTCCTCTGCACATTTCCCCTCAAGTCAGCAGTCAATATGGACGAAGAGAGACTAATTACATTATAACACCCACAGTGGAGGTCAGCACCTCCGCGGCTCGCTGCTGCAGACAGGTTGAGAAGCGAGAGTGAAGATAAATTCACTTTGTAATCCCAAAAGTTTGAAAAATAAACTCTGAGCTCTCCTCCTGCCGGTAAACAGCTCCAGATCAGAGCAGAATCCGGTGTGACTCTGGGTGTTTATTCCTGAAGAAGCTCTGGCTCTGCACTCGGCTCTCTCCTCCAAAGCTCCCCGATGCTCAGCAGCTGTCTGTGGGCGAGCAGCGGCTCTCTCAGCCACTCCACCTGGTCCTCCCCACAAAATACTCTGCAAAGCCCCGTGATCTGTGATGTTTTGCTCAAGTTGAATATTTACTATTACTATTCATTTACAGATTATTTATAGACAGTTTTGATGAGTTTTATTTTGTTTCTGTCGAGTTTAAATGAAGTGTGTCCATTTGCGCCCATTTGTTTTGGCCTGAGATGATGTGCTCTAGTGCAACAACTACTGGTTCTGAATGTCGTATTTAGGACCTTTAAGTAATAAACATATTTAAATCTTAGCTCACAGCCAAAAAAAAAATGTTAGAACCTTGGTCAGTGCTATTGATGGCAAATCTCCAAGCAGGAGTGTAGTTGAATGAAGGTCAATAAAACTGCAATATTGGCAACAGAGTTGATTACAGAATAAAATAGATGGGAGGGGAATAGGTATTCACAGGCTGAAGTGTGATTACGGTATAAATAAAACCCACAGAATTTTCAGGTTACAGCAGGTGCATGTAAGAGTCTTAGCACCTACTTTAACCAAATGACAAGGACAGAGTTAACCAGCACAATACAAAAATACAAGACTACCACTGTAGTTGTCATGCAAGCCTACAGTGCTGGCACTTCTCTTAAAAAATACCTAAATCCTGTCTGCTTCACCCAAAAAGGGGCATAAATTCACATAAAAAGACAAAATCTACAATGCCAATTAATTTACAGAACATAGATAATAAAGCCACAGATGAAAGGAACCTGCCAACATGGCAACATCTGTGTTTTCAAACATAATGAACAGGAAGCAGCATGAGTACAAATGAGACTGTGCTCACATCACACAGCAGTGTCTGCTCCATCGCCAATAAAAGCTCAGACTGAGCAGCAGTAACCAAACTGCTCAGCCTCCTTGAAATATCCATTATCACCAAAAACTCAGCTCACTGCCAGAAGATTCACACAGCTCTCCTTTACCAATATTAAATAGGATGCTATGCTACCACAAGTCACAACTAACTTAGTTAGCAAGCCAGAAGGCTAAACAACCGGACTGAGGGATGGCTATTAACTTTAGCTGGTACTAGCCAACTATCTTGCAAACTATTCCATATATTTTTCAAATGAAATTAAGTGTGTGTAGAATTCATTGCATTTCATTTTCACACATCTGAAAAGGAGATTGATGCTCTACTAACCACTTTAACAACACACCGTTAAGCTGCCTACATCTCCTCCAGCGTCGATATGCAAGAGTGCTGTGTGTGCATACCTGCACCTTTTGGAAGAAACCAATATCATAGGGAAAGGGGGTGTGTGACTTTCTGAGGTATGATCTATGACATATATAGAAGACTATGTTTGACTCATAAAATGATGATAACTTCATATTATAAAAAAATAATAGGAATAAAATAAAATAAAAATATTAAAAATCCAGATAACAGAAATCTGGTGGGGCACGTGCCCCACCAGCTTGAATGGGCCTGACGCCTCTGGCAGTTGTTAACCTCAGATTCACAGTATTAAAGTACAGCAATAACTGACCAGCTAACGAGAAATCTTAGATGTCAAGAGTGTTTTCTACGAACGCTCTTAAATTTCTACACGTTTCCCAAAGCAGTACTTAAGACCAAGTGCATGTGTACGTGATTAAGAGCTTCTTAATAATTGAGCCACATTTAGAGTTTGATTCAAAATTATCTATGAGAGTGAAATTAATAAAATGCTACATTTGTTTTTGTGTCTAGATGAAGGCAATGAAATGTGAAAAATAATGACTATTTCATGGTTCAACTGGGGTGCAGAAAAGTGAGAGGGAGAGTTTGAATTTAAATTGCAACACTGTCTTACAGAGGAATATGTCAGTTAGTCAGTGCCAGCCTCCCACAGAGGGGGTGCTTGGGTAATGATCACCCAGGGCTAACTGTAAATTCACAGCAGATTGCAGCCATATTGGGGGAAGTACGGAGATCGGAGTTTAATTGTCCTTTGCACATTCACTTCCTTCACATTTACATCCACTTATCACTGTCTCAGCTCAAACTTTATAAACTCATTTGTGGGTCAAAATAGTTTTTCAGATTGTTTTGCTAAAACAAATGTGCTGAACAGCAATAAGAGGAAATGGAAGCGCAGTGGTATTCTGAGTATGCAGTACTATGCATAATAACCTTGTCTGAAACTGCTTAACTTTTTAGAGCTGCGGATCTGCTTAACTACATGGTATTTTCACCTGCCGGCTACTCTGCATATCGGAGGAATTTAGTCTCAAATGCTGAATTGGCAATGGAAAATATGCAACAATGGTCTTGTCAAACCCAAATGAATAAATAAATGAACAAATAAAGTAAAATGGTGAGCACTGTAAAGGATTTCACACAACACAACTTTCAAATGTAGTCCAAGGAAATCTCTATAAGAATTAAATTATGGCTACATCTCTGTGACGAGCAAGAATCATATATCTAGTCCAACAATCACTTTGTTCATTCAGCTTGGGGTGGATGTAACCAATCAGTACATGTATCAAAGTTTTTCAAGCCAATTAATGATATATGAAGATTTAAAATTTACTGTAAGTGACTTACAGCAACCAGAAATCTGAAGTGCTCACTGCCTACAGGTGAAGTCTGTAAGGGTGCTGGGCTATGAGGGGGTTTTAAGAGTTTTGAACAGAATTCACATTGGGAATTTGTGAGCAGTATCAAGCCTCACTATGGATAACCTTCATCAAAAGTAAAAACTATATATGTCTTCAAATTAGGGATGTCCTGATCAAGTTATTTTTTACCCCTGATCCCGATCAGAGTCATTTAATATTGAGTATCTGCTGATACCGAGTCCTGGTCAGATACTTGTATTTTCCTTGATAGTACAGCTGCACTGTGCACACTTCAGGTACATTAAAGTTATTAAAATCAATCCAATGTATATGTTTGGAAATTGAATAGCTCTGCAATTCGTTAAGAAAGAAATTACCTGCATCCAAGCTCTTTAAGTTCTTTAATGGTTTTTATTTTTTATAAAATGACACAGTATGAAATAATAAACCCTCTCTGTAATCTTTTTGGCCTTGTCGCTGTCTCGAGGGAATTTCTCTCCTTTTAAAAGTCTCCTCCAGTGTTTGTTGCTTTGGTGCAGCCTCTGCCTGAGTTAACTGAATGAACTGGATTCTGTTGAGTGTTTATTTTCGCCGTGGGCAGGACTCAGCCCTGCTCTTTTTCAACAGGCACTGCCTATAATTTGGACCATTTGGACTTCGTGCCTTCGTTGATTTCCCTGAACCTTACCTGTCTGTCTGCCTGCCTGCCTGTCTACCTGCCAGTAAGCCATCACTGAAATAACCTTTTGGTCCGCATCAGCTCTGCCTCTGTCCTGTCTTCATTTGGGTCATATCCTGCCTTGGTCTGAAACGGGACAGATATAGCCGACATCTCTGCTTAAAATAAATGATGTGCTTTATGTCTAACTTTTGTCTAACATAGTAGTAATTTGATTATGGATAAAATTCGGAATAAATTCTGTATCCAGAGCAGACTCTTTGGAAGTCCGACGAGAAAGTCCCGAAGTTCCCGGAAAGGGAACTTGAGGCAACTTGGTGACTTGGAGAATTGTGGATTTGAGCAATCTTTGGTACTCAAGACTTCATGAGTGCACGCATAGAATCTGCAAGTCTGCAAACTTATTCATTTATTTATTTTATGACAATTATTTTTCATCAGACACATGTGCTCACTGAGTGGTTTGATGAGCATGAAAATCATATGAAGCTTAGCAGAACTTCAATCAGAAAGACTGACTATCTTTATGCTCACTCACTATTTACATTCTCTCTCCCTCTCTCTCTCTCTCTCACTCTCTTTCCCGCTTCCAACTCATCAGCTGACTGTGGGCGTTTCACTCTGTAGCCTGAAGATCAGGGTTTCTTTCTGTCAGGGTTGAACTGAATGAACTTCCTCTAACTTGGCTGTAAATATGACCCCCATCTGGGTCAAGAAACAGCTCTGCAAAGACTCACAGGGACACTAAAGCCTCGGATATACTTTCCGTGTTCCGCGTCCACAGACAGTTGAGGACAGGCACGTGGTTTCATTCATACAACAACTGAGGGTCCGGATGTGTACACTCGCCAGTCGCACTCAAAACAATAGACAGTAGCTATGGCTGGTAGCTACCTTGCTCAGTAGTGGCTAACTTAGAAGAAACACTGATTGTCAATCAATGTCAGGTTACTCATTCATTTGCTGTGTGTATGTGTATGTATATATGTAGGTATATGTATGTGCATGTGTATGCATATACATAGGGATATAGATATACAGATGTGTACGTATGAACGTATGTAGGCAAGTGGAAATTTATATGGGTAAACTCACGTGCTAATGTTGACATGGTTAATAATGTGTCTGTGAGCCTAGCATATGCTGCTGGTTATCAAAAGACATTCAGGGCATGTTATCATGTGAGTAAGCGCCCACAGGGCTGTGGTGAAATATGCGAGGTGCCCTCCAACAGATGAGATACTAAAGTTTGAAACATGGGAGCATTGGAAGTATGGGGAAACTTTATTAAGTTATTAAAAGGACAAGGAAACAAAGAGAAGGACTGAGAGAAAGATTCAAGGAGGGAAGGAGAAGACATTTCCTCCCATTTGGTACCAGACACTGCTCCCCTGGACTAAGAACAGAAGAATCCCAAAGATCACTCTCTTCTCTCTTATCTTCTTCCCGTCTCCTGTTTCTACTCTGTCCTGCTGACACTCTTGTCAATCTTTCCCTCTGAGCTCCCTTGCTCTTTCGCTTTCCTGATACGCAAGCCAGCTTCATGTTGCCCATGCGATCGAAACTATCTAGCGAACCTTGCTCGTGCCCGTAAGTTGCTACTTCCAGCCTTAAGAAAGCCTCCTTCAGTCTGCTCCAACGTCAGGGTCCTAATGATACCACGTTAGGCCCCATAACAAGCTCTGAACCAAATCAACGCTGGACAAACGCTGATGCGCCGTTTCCATCACAACCAAGTCAAATGGTTGTGAGAGAAAAAACCTCTGCTGCCTGCTGAGTGAGAGAGAGAGGAAGACGAAGAGTCAGGCCGAGTCCCTCTGTGGGAATTGGCTGACGTGAGAGACTTCGCTGACCCTCTGTTTCTCCTCATCCCTCCGACACAACTCCCCTTTGACCATCCTAACTGCCAGGTGAAGCTTTCCTTTGTCCTGGGGTTTGGGGGTTGATGCTATAGCATTAGGGGAATTAGGGAAGGTCAGATTAAGAGTGAAGTCTCCCCTCAATGGTGAAACTATTTGAATAATTCAGATATTTACTTTTGGTTTCCCCACTATCTCTCAGCTGCTGAACGGTACCGCTAAGTTTATTGGCCTGGGTGGTGTTTAATGTTTCATCCACGTGGTGGTCCCTCTCGTTTCCATAAAGTGACTATCTTGCCGAGGTATCAATCATTTATCACTGTATCTGAGATACAGTGATCCTCATTTCATCCACTAAGTGCTTGTGACTGTATTACTTACCTCATCAATTGATTCATTGCTTGTTCATCATATGTCCGTCATTTCATTCATTTACTGTGTTATTCACTCATATGTGTACTCAGTAGTTACTACTGGTTTGGTAGACAGTAGTTTCAATAAATCTTTCATTTATAAAGAACTTGATTTTGTGGTTTGTGTGTGTGACGTGTGAAGGTCACTGTTGACGGATCAAGAGCTCCGTAGCAACCATTTTCATTTTTTTTCTCAAGGTGGTGCCCTGAGGTGAATCTAACACAAGTTAAATTCTGTTGTTTAATACAAACACTGATTATTCCTGATAGCCGAAGTTAATCACTCTACTTCATTTGGTACAAATTATTAATTATTGTAAAAATATTTTTATATAATTATATTTATATTTTAATTTATATTTTAATTATTTTAATATAGTTTAAGCCATTATTGCTACAACTCTCAGTTAAACCTATCATATTTTGCCACGACCTCCGTGAGCCAAACATCTCGTTGCTGTCAAAGTTTAAAACTGTTCCTCTCTCTGCTGCTATGAGCTGTCATTTCAGTCTAATCGATGCGAATGACCAACAATATCCTTACCCCCCTTAGTGTTCTGTCTTTAGTAGCTAAGCTGATGTTTGGTTCCAACCATGATCCTCCCCAGCACCGATATTCTGCTGGACCGCATCCACCTCCTCGGGCGGCTGGCACAGTATAGCTCTGCGCTGTGGCTCTCCTTCAGACGAGCCAGATCTCCTTCTGTCCTAGCTTAAAGATCGCAGCATTGCTCCAGCACCAGGCCTCCCTCTCTCCCAGCTCTGCCAGCTGGTGGATCAAGCTGTCTTCTGTGATACCGCCGAGTACTCGCCAGGCCCATTTCCTGTTAAAGACACATCTGCTTCAACTGGTTCCCCTTCTATGCCTGTTCGTGGCTGCAATGTGGCCCAATGAGCAAGAAAACGTGATAAAGCTCTAGGGGGAGGGGGTGCAGACCTGACCTGACATGCTGACGTGTTGCGGTAAGCGTATTGTCTCACTTCCGTTTGCAGACCTTTCTGTGTTACTAGTAGCATATTTTTGCTGCTCTAGCTCAACCCAGTTAATTTTGTTATATTCTTCATTAGAGATTCTTCATTATATTCTCCATAGCTCCGGCGAGCCAGGGCAGCTGGGTGATTGTATGAGGGAAGTATAGCCCTAATCAGAAGAAGCCCAGAAGAGCAGCTTCTCCCCACTCAGCGACACACCTGCTGAGAAACCAACTCTGATTATTGGCAGCTCTATTTTGACAAACATGGAGCTAGCGACACCAGCGACCATAGTCAAATATATTCCTGGGGCCACAGCGGACGAATTGCAGGCTGGATCATTGCAGTTCCTTATTATCAGGCTGCCCCAATAAGTCTAAAGACTCTCCAGCTGATCCAGAATGCTGAGGCATGTGTACTGACAAGAACTAGGAAGAGAGATCATATTTCTCCAGTATTAGCTTCTCTGCACTGGCTCCCTGTAAAATGTAGAATAGAATTTAAAATCCTTCTCCTCAATTGTTATTATAGTTGCTGCTGCATTCCTGCCTTCCTGCCTGCCTGCCTGTCTGTCTCTCTCTCTCTCTCCTTTCTGTCTCTCCTCTCTCTCTGTCTCTCTCTCTCAACCCAACCAGTCAAGGCAGATGGCTGNGCCTGAATATGCTACCTGAAGTACTCTGATAGAAACCAGGAAACGGTGAAGAGTTAACACCTGATTCAGGTTTCAGATCATTTTTTGTTGATAAAGAACTTTGTCGCTGAGACGGTGAAAAATCAAGAAACAGACAAAAAGTAACCTGGATCCTCTTATGATCATGTATACAAGGATATCAAGAACCAGGCTCCTTATGTTCCATGTCAACATCATAACCTGAATATGATCAAAACCAGGATACCGTTAAAAACCTGGATACTAATGCACATGCAAACACACTCAGAGGAACACTCCCCCTGCAGGTTTATAGGTGAGCCCTGAACCATCCCTTAGTTATACTGCTATAGGCCTAGACTGCCAGGAGATTTCCCATGATGCACTGAGCTCCTCTCTCTCTCCTTCTGTACTCATTCATGTCACATTAATGCATGTCACTAACTTTATATCTTCACCAGAGTTTCTGTGCTTTCTCGTCTCGCAGGTTCCTATGGATCGTTCCTGCCATCGTCGGCCTGCTTGACCTCCACTGCTATTATTATTATTATTAGTCATATTTCTATTAATATATAGTTGTTATTGTTATTATTTAGTCATATTTCTGTTATTATATTATTATTACAGCTGTTATTGCTACTGTTGTTCTCCTTTATTAGTGTTATTATACAGTAGCTGTTATTGTTATTATTAGTCATGTTTCTATTGCTATTATAGTTGTTATTGTTGTTGCTGCATCTCTGTCTGTCTCTCTCTGTCTGTCTGTCTGTCTCTCTCTCTCCTCTCTCTCTCTCTCTCTCTCTCAACCCAACCGGTCAAGGCAGATGGCTGCCCACCTAGAGCCTGGTTCTGCTCGAGGTTTCTGCCTCTTAAACGGAAGTTTTTCCTTGCCACTGTCGCCAAGTGCTTGCTCATGGTGGGAATTGTTAGGTCTCTGTAAATAACATTATTAAGAGTATGGTCTAGACCTGCTCTATATGTAAAGTGTCATGAGATGACTTTTGTTGTGATTTGGTGCTATATAAATAAAATTGAATTGAATTGATAATACTAAATAATTTCTTGCTTCATCAGCTATGCATTTTCTCTGTGATTAACTTCCATATGACATTTTATCTAGAAATCTGTTGCTGCCAGTAAGGTACGGAACATATTTTCTTTTGGGGGGGATATTCATAAATCACGGCATCACTACCCCTTTAAAATAATAAAGATGACGACTCATATCTTTCAATTTTATTGTGCATCGTGTCAATAAATTGGTTTGATGTGACTATTTAAACCTCTTTTCAATAAAGTCTCTCCTGATTGAAATGCTATGGCCTTTACAGTCACTAGATCTCAATCCAACTGAACACTTGTAAGAGATTTTGGAACCTCATGATAGGCAGCACTCTGCTCCACCATCATCAAAACACCAAATCAGGGACTATCTTTTGGAAGACTAGTTTAGAGTTTAGTTTAGCAATTTAGAGTTTAGAGACTCGGAAGAATCATGGCCAAAAAAAACATTGATTGTTGTTCTGGAGGCTCATGGTGGAACAACTTACTAGGACATGTTGGATTTTCCTTTTATTTGTTGCCCATCTGTAGGTTTGTAATTGTAGATCATATACTGTATTTTTCAGGCGGTTGAGATCCATTTTGAAACCAGACTTGTCATTGAGAGCACTTAACTGTGCCACTACACAATAAATCACAAGGGCTCTATTATACAGATGCAGCCTGATCTTTGCGATCCACACTTTACAGTTCATACTGAGGTCTAATGTTGTTACAAGAGTAAATGAAAACAAAGTGACAGAGCCTTTGAGGAAATAAGCATTTCCCTCCTTTTCTCTCCCTGGGTGTTAATATCCTCTGTGTAAAATGCAGTAAGCAAGCACAGAAGGGTGATAACTGGCAGAGTAATTGAGTCAAAGTTATTGTGAGCACATGCTAATGGAGTGACACATTACGGCAATTCTCCCGTGGCTATCTATGACTGAACAGCAGCTCAGGACCTGGCTAAAAGGATATCAGTAAAAGGAACAACCCACTTGAGAGCCTTTCAGTCCAGGCTTTTAGACAGAAAGGTTAACGTATAAATATGAGTGCAAGGTCACAGGAACATTTGTTGGACAAACAAATTCATCCCATTTGGAGAGAAGACAAAGTGACACAGACGAGGTGAAGCTATGATAGGAAGCTCCATGACTAAGAGAAGCCCATGGCACACCAATCAAACTTTCTCCAATAACAGGGAACATTCTAATGTTGGCAGTTGCCCATGGCATACTGATCAAACAAATCCAAACAAAACAGCTGACCAAACTTAACAAGTCAAACAGTTGACTTCAAAAATGTCCTTAAAGTGGAGAGTGAAGAGGATATCTATTGTAATTTAGAGACACTCCTTACTATACTATTGTGTTTAAAAGTGGCAAGACGACTTCAAAGAAGACAACACAAGAGAGCTTTTCATCTTTGTTGTGAGCTGGAAAATGAAGACAGATCTGGTTTTGTAATCTTCTCTTGAGTCACACCAGAGCAGTACTACAGGCTGTTGGAAAAGGTTACACCACTTATAAGATGTCAAAATACTAATTACAGGGACTGCATCTCTACAGGGGAGTGACTGATGGTCACTTTGAGGTTTTTGGCAACAGGTGTGTAAGAATTAGGCTAGCTTAATCAGGTCACAGTCCAATTGCGAAACACACTGGCATGTAGGCAATATGAATAAACATAACTCTTGATTAATCTTCGTGTAAAATTCTAGGGGAGACCCTCCAGAGCCTGTCCTTTCAATTTTGGATGGGTGTTGCGACAATAAGAAGCATTGTTCCAGAAATCTGTGAAGCTATCTACAAAGTCTTTTGTTTGACCAGTACCTAAAGGTAGGTCACTCTGCAGTCTGAGTGGACTAGGCCTACACCTCAGGCTTAATGTAACAAAGGGATGCTGCTTGGCAGCGAAACGATGTAACCTGTAAATCTTTAAACACTCAAACCAACAGTGTTTCTGTGTGTTTTTATTGCGATTGCTGTCAATAATAAATATGTTAAATAAATAATATTTACAAGAAATAAATATGTTGATTAATTGATAATTGATAAATATTACATGTTAAGAGTGAGTAGATTGCATTTAAATTGCAATTGTAAAAGAAAATAAATTATATATGGCAGATACAAATATTACAAATATATACTGTATATTACAAATGTAAAAAGATTAAAGGTGTTCTGTTTATACTATTCAAAATTCATAGCTATATTTATGGTTCTACGGGCTATATATTAAGGTTCTACAAACTGTATTCATCATCTATTTATCAATATACATTTACACAAAGGTAGGTATGTAAACAAACAGAATAAACCTGTATAACACATGTATAATTATGTGGTATTATATTTTCCCAAAATTATTTTAGTTTTGTGGGAAGTAGAATGGTTGAGAAATGTTTACATATAACCATTAGTGAATTCATCTTGGTATGGTGTTGGAACACTGAACTGTAAAGAATTTGTCTGAACTGATACTAAACAAAAGGCGACTGCTGCGGATCAGTTATGGCCCTTAATTCCCTCTCCAGATACTGATAGTAGGATATAATGTGGTCACCTGAAGGTGTATTCTGTTGTCTCTTTTCTAAAATCTGCAATGCATTGGTGATGCACTGAAGAATTTCTTTATCATCATCATTATTGTCTCTCTTGGATTGTTTTTTTTTTTGACTGGTGAAGGGAGAGAAGGAGGGGGTGAAGGAGACTCAGTTGTCTCAGTTAACCATTATGTGGAGAGATTTTCCTCTTTGTCTTGTTCCACATCCACCTCATCCACCTCTGCTGTAGTATTCAGTGATGTGTCAGTGATGTCCAAAGCAAACAACAGAGGTACAGGTAAAAAACACAACAACAACAACAAAAATGCAAGAAATTGACCGAAAAACATCGGAAAAAATGGCTTGCAAACCTTCGTCTGTGGTTGGGAGGAGCGGAGTCGGATAATGCTCGTATGTGCAGTGACCACGTCGTCAAAGGTAAAGTAACTTAACATCTAAACTAGCTACGGGCTTTCCTCCATCTCGTCCATTCTGCTTTTCACTTCCTGACCCCCATCTGGATTTTGTGCTTCATTGGAATCACATGACTGCAAACAACCAATTCCAAAAAAGATTTCCTAATTTCATAGGCACTTTGGATGGCAAACATATTGCTATTCGTCCCCCACCAAACAGCGGGTCAATGTTTTACAACTACAAACACTTTAACTCAATTGTGCTAATCGCTCTTGTAGATAGCAACTACAAATTTCTTTTTGTGGACGTTGGTTGCAACAGAAGAATTTCAGATGGTGGTGTTTTCAGCCGGTGTTCTTTACAGCAGTCCCTGGAAAAGAAGACAGCAAATGTACTCCAACCAGCTCCTATCAATGGACATGGTGAGCCACTGCCATTTTGTATAGTGGCTGATGAGGCATTCCCTCTGAAACCATACCTGCTGAAACCCTATTCTAGAAGAGGACTGACTGTTGAACAGCAAATCTTTAACTATAGGCTTTCAAGGGCACGCAGGGTGGTTGAAAACACATTTGGGATTTTGAGGTGCTCTCTCCTGGCAATGGGACAAGATATAACCAAATAGTTATTAAAACCTAAATCTAAAACCTGAGATTACACAGTCAATGTCGTCATTCTATTAATTATTAACACAAAAGAAGTCTTTGTCATTGTTATGTTGTATTGTTGTACAACATGAAATTTATGATATTATGAAATGTATATGTAATAGTGCAGTGTAATGTGATTTATTGAATAATTTTGAAAAACTAAAATTGTTGTCATTCTTATGATTATTGCTTATTAAAAGAATAGTGGTCATTGTCATTGTCTACATTGTTGTTCATCCAATAAGTAGTAAATTTACAGTAAATTTACCTGCTCATTTAAATTTGAAACTGAAGGCCTCTTCTTCACATGACTTTTCAGGAAACAAAGGCATTCAGTGAACCACATATGCCTTGCTGTTATGAAATGTTTAACTGTTAACTAGGGATGTCCCGATCAAGTTTTTTTGCCTGCCATCCCGATTCGAGTCATTTAATATTGAGTATCTGCCGAAACCGTGTCCTGATCCGATACTTGTATGTTCCTTGATAATACAGCTGCACAGTGCACACTTCAAGTACATTAAAGTTATTAAAATCAATCCAATGTATATGTTTGGAAATTGAATAGCTCTGCAACGCATTAAGAAAAAAACTGCCTGCATCCAAGCTGTTCCTTAATGTTTTTTTATTTTTATTTTTTACAAAATAACATGGTATAAAATAACAAACCCTCTCTGTAATCTTTTTGGCCTTGTCGCTGTCTCTTTAGGTTGCAACAATCTTGTATAGCTCACACTTAAAGTAACTAATGTTAAGCTAGCCCACTTACCAGTAGTCCCGAGTTTTTCAGCAATCTGAGATGACACATCATACAGCTCCTTTTTTTGATTCCCACAGCTCTACCAAGAGTTTCTCTCTTTTCGAGGTCCAAAACGAAGCCATTTCAGCTAAATCACCTCACTCAACACAACAACGACAACAAACACACAGCTGGTCCAGTGAGTTTACTAGTAATGCTGGGCATGCATGAGCTGTGTTGCTATGGATACGCGTACTATATGCGTACCATCGGGGTAATTGTCCATTTGAAAGCATGGCAAAATGACCAAGCTTCATCAAACATGAACAAACATGGATTGAACATGTTGAATCTGACCAAACATCTCCAAACAATTCCAAACAAGGGCAGACAGCCATGGCACACCAAACAAACATCTGTGTTTGTCTGTGTTTGTTGGAGAATGTTTGATTGCTGTGCCATGGGCTTAATATTATAACCCAGCCAAAACCTGTTCTGTTCTGTAAACTGTGGTTGATGTTTACAATGGACAGTTTTGGTTGTAAGTTCACGCTTGGCTAACCAGGGGATTTGTTTATAACCTGTCTAATCATCTGACTACTTGTATGTCTTGCCCTGTCTGACCTGTTTTTAGCAACGTTCCTAGAGCTCAGCAATTATCTTGGCGAGTACAATGTTATCATAACTGATAGAACAGATGGCCAGAGCAACAAAAAGGTGGTTAAAGTTGTGAAATGTAGGGGAAACCAGGGTTAATGA
Organism: Oplegnathus fasciatus; assembly: GCA_003416845.1. Lineage (NCBI taxonomy): Eukaryota > Metazoa > Chordata > Actinopteri > Centrarchiformes > Oplegnathidae > Oplegnathus > Oplegnathus fasciatus. Next base: position 123,297 of record NTHP01000835.1, on the reverse strand, counting down.
TCTGCGTCCCACATGTGGTTATAATAAGGCTGAGGCTACTAAAACACTTGGTTAGACAAAGATTTTTGTTTACCTTAGGTATGTCCATGTTATCTTGTTGTGCTTGGCCAATTTCTTGGCAATCTATCCCATTAGTTATTTCTTGTGCTCAAGTGGAATCCTGTACCAAAATTTGAACCAAAGTCTTGTGCAGACTGACATCACCATTCTGGAGCCTGCATATCACTTTTTTAAATAATGCAAACAATCACTGTTTATTGCCTACTAATGAATGGAGAATTAAACTGAGAAAAAATCTAACTCTGGTTGGAAGTCAGTTTCTAAGAAACTGAAGTTCCCTAATGCCATGCTCCATATTTTTCTTAAGAAACACTTTCGTCACACACATTTGTTCTCATCGCATCTTCACTTTTAAACAATCTCAGACAAACTCAAAAAGATGTATACATAGACACATTCACACACACACACACACACTCTCGATCACGCTCAATCACTCCCACCTGATTCCCTGTACTGTTCCTGTTGACACACTGAGGGCGCTCTAGCGGCTATTCTGTTTAGTGGCTCAGTGTGGTGGCAGTAGGTCTCTGTCCCAGTGGACGCAGGGGGTACAAAGGGGCCATATCTCAGTCCACCACCCCGCCGACATGGCTCACAACAACATTCATTTATGAAATTGGGAAAGGTAGGTGGGGGACACCATCTGAGTTTCTGGGACAGATGAGGTGGAAAATAGAATCTGAGGCAACATGGTGACATAGTTGCAGCAAGGTTTATTTCAGACTGTGTACATGATGGCCGTGTGAGTATTAAAGGGGTGGACACAGGAAAATAACCCCCATATGAAAAGCAAATTTAAATTCAAAGAAATCATTAATCTACACTGGTGAGTCACATGAAGTTGAATATGTCATTGTGTCAAATCAGGTACAGGTTTTTGTTTACATTTTAGATTTTGCTCAAACTTTACGTACATGGTGTTTGACACCAAACTGGGACCTCTCTGGTGTGATTGAGGTTTGTTCTCCAGGAGCTGATTAAGATTATGGAGCTGATTAAGAATATGTCATATATAAGCTAGTTGCACCATTTTCAGTTTGTCCACACATTACAAGACATGGCTGCTTTGCCACCTTGTTCAGATGCTGTGCAGTCAATGTACACAGACTGCCACAAGACAGTGTCTTGTCGGTCAATTGCAACCTCTGATAAGTGAAGGACTTATCAGAGGAGGATGTGCACATTTTGCAGAACAGGCCTAGAGTTTGCAGCAGCAGACGCACTGTGTCTCCACCACCAGATTGATCTTAAAAGATCTGTGAGCTCGCAGAAGAGTTTTTGATCCACTGGGCAAGCACATCAAGCCAGTCAGGAAAAGCCTTCCTTCCATTACATATGCAACTGCAGAAATGCTGACAGGGAGAACTGGCAGGAAATTTGTGCAGGGCATGAAGGTTTGTCCTCCGTGCTCAGTGCAGATTAAACAACAGGAGGAAACGGATTCAGCTAAGCCCTCTGTGTTTTCTCCGGAGTTTATGGACCTCTCTCCAGTGGAAGAGATCAATACTGGAGTGACGGCTACTGGGTCCTCTTCAAAAATGCCTAAACTGGAATCAGGCCTCAGTGAGCCTTCGTCCTGGATGTGGCAACACAGGATGAAGACTGTGAACAGTGCCATACCTTCAAATCATTCATTGGAAATTTGAAGAAAAAGCACCGTGTGTCAACAAAATGACAGAAGATCCAAATATGACTCTTGCTCCCAAGAACTGGACTGTAGAGAAGATAGCCCAGGTATTTGGCAGCACCTGATATATGGCACACAATGCCATCAATCTAAGGGATTCTTGTGGTATGCTGGCCAAGCCTGAGGCCATGAAGGGCAAAGTGCTGTCGGACAAGGTTAGAGAGGCTGTCAAGTCTTTCTGTGAGGATGATGAAGTGAGTAGACTTAGTCCAGGTGCAAAAGACTATGTTTCTGTGAAAGGTGAACCCCATCAGAACAGACTCAATCTGAAGGAATTATACTGTATGTCAGCTTCAAGGAGAGGACAGGACACAACATCATATTCTGTGAGTTGAGACCCAGATTGTGCGTCACTGTGGGTGCAAGTGGCACCCACTCTATGTGTGTCTGTTCCATCTATCAGAATGCCAAGCTGATGGTAGTAGCTTTCAGTGGTTCATCAAAGCTGGACATCACAGAATTCATGGCTAAGCTAGTCTACAACACAACCAGTGTCCAGACTGTCCTGGAAAGCCAGCACAAAAGGCATTCATTGACCATCACCTCTACAAAGATGATGTTGATAAAGATGATACCATCTCCTTCAAGCAATGGGTGAGCACTGACCACACCACTCTGGTCACACTGCAGATGAAAGTGGAAGAGGTTCGTTTCAGATCAGGATTTTGAACCCGTAAAGACCTCTACACCAAGGAGGACTGAAGCTAGACTGTAAATTATCTGTGTTTCTGTACGTCTTTATGAAGATGTTTACTATGTCCTTGCAAAAAGCAGGAAAGTAGTAAGGATATCATGTGACTGGTTGAGTACCCTGCTTCCCGGTCAGACCTCAATGTTCTTTTCTCCTTAGCACTGCAACATCATTTCCCCTCATTTCTCTCTCCAAACATTGCTAGGGGCAACAGCAGTGCTCTGTAATAGTAATTAGCCTGTTTGTGTGGGTGGCATCTTGAACAAGTCAGTGCTTTTGTCTTTGTGCTTGTCTCAATTAATTACTGTCGTTTGCGACAGACAGAGAAATAGACACACACCCTTAAAAACGGGCTGTTGGCTCCAGGCTAACTCATGTTTTACTCTGTCACATTCTGGTAGAATAAGCTTGATTTTAGCCCACTCTCTAACATGATTATCTCAGACCTTGCCTATTGGAGAGCTGAGTGCTTTAAGGGGCGGCAGGGGTCAAAGTATTTGTATTATTTTTAACTTTTACACAGCTAAAAGTCGTTCAAGCATGCTTGTTCTTTTCCAGTGACACCCTGCATATTTACTTCTACACGCTGACACTTGAGCAGCCCAGTGCAACTGCAGTGTTTCAGAGATATAGAGTAACTAAGAACATGAACTCAAGTACTGCACTTATATTTATGAAGTACAGGCACTTTAGTACTTACATTTTATGACTGTACTTCTCTTTCAATGTATCTCTGAAAGAAATACTGTATTTGTTACTCCACTACCTTTATCACATAGGTGTTTTACATGCAAAACAGTAATATGTGATGGGGTCATGAGTTTGTGCTGAGCCCATCTAGCAAAATGCACATGTGATGATGTGGGGGAATTGCATTAGAATTTTGGTCACAAAAGGAATGTCTTTGCAATATGTCCTGGATTAATGCAACATGAATGTAACACTGCATGTGAAATGCACATTTTTAAGTTGCGCATTAAAACAGCTGGATGGAAATGCAGAGGTGGAAAAGTTGGTGTATCGCTAAAAGCAAAATACGGCAAAGTTCAATGGAAACTTAGCAAAAAAGTAAATTTAAGGTGTCTTTTCTAACCATGCACCAGCTTTGTGACTGTATTGCGCTGTTGTGCATGTCTTTTCATAGGGATGACTAACTCCTATTGATTTTCAACAGCAGCCTGTGAAAGCACTTGTTTAAGTGATATTGAATCTGGAAAGAGTAAATTTGATAACAATTTCAGGCAAATTAAAAACTAGATTGCAGGAGTCCTCTGCTGGAATTCTCTGTCTCTTTCTCTCATCTCTGATAAGACACAACAACCTTGATGCAAACAAGGTCACATATTAAGAAGCTGTCTATCCTGGAAATGAAATGGATACTTGTGATAATGGATCAATAGTGGCAGAATAGGGACAGAAGTGAAACAGTGCAACTTCCAGGGGACTAACAGATAAACCCAACAGCCCCAGTGTTCCTCAGATATATGGAGAGCCCTCTCAAGATCTGAAGCGTGGGCTAAGAGTGGGAAGAAAAAGCACGAGAGATATCCTTCATTTTCAAATTAACATCTGAGACAGGCCTGCTTTGTGATTTAGGCCTATGAGATGAAGGCTCTCCTTCACCAATATGTATCTCTCCACGGAGCCTGGAGAGGTACAGTCACACACACAAATGTATTCAAATGCAGATACACACATGGATATGTACTGTAGCTACACATTAGTGCACACATTTCCTAACACACTTCTTCTCTGAGTGATAAGAATAGGGGTATGTACTCCACTCCTTTACAGATTGTAGGTCCAATTATGACAGGCAGAGATACAGGATGGACATCATCTGCATATAAATTGATGGGAGAACCTAGACGGAACATGGCTTTATAGCTCATAATGGGAAGATCTCATCACACCTTTGTAATGGGGAGAAGATTTTTAAAGTGCTCACCATCCACCCTTGTCGTGAAAATTCAAGTTGAATTAAACAATTACCATAGTGTTATTATTTCACTCCACTCCTCCCTCTGTCATTCTGCTATGATTTTAAAGGTTCCTTATACGGCATTTAGAAGCAGTAGTTGTCGCACTAGAGCACAGTATCACAGACCAAAACAAATGGGCGCAAATGGACATACTTCATTTAAACTCGACAGAAACAAAATAAAACTCATCAAAACCACCTACAAATAATCTGTAAATGAATAGTAATAGTAAATATTCAACTTGAGCGCAACATTTGCATGTATCAAGGGGCTTTGCAGAGTGTTGTGTGGGGAGGACCGGGCGGAACAGACCAGCGACTCTCTCTCAGCCGCTGCTCGCCGACAATCGGCTGCTGAGCGCCGGGGAGCTTTGGAGGAGAGAGCTGAGCACATAGCTGGAGCTTCTGAAGGAATAAACACCCGGAGTCACACCGGATTCTGCTCTGATCCAGAGCCGTTTACCGGCAGGAGGAGAGCTCAGAGTTTATTTTTTTAAACTTTTGGGGTTGAAAAGTGGATTTATCTTCACTCTCACTTCTCAACCTGTCTGCAGCAGCGAGCTGCGGAGGTGCTAACCTTCACTGTGGGTGTTATATTGTCATTACTCTCTCTTCGTCCATATTGACTGCTGACTGGAGGGGAAGTGTACAGAGGACAGGGGGAAAGGCTGGAGGAATTCAACAAAGAACCGGAGTCTCTGGTGAGTGCTGAGTTCGAACACAAACACACAGAAACACACCCTCAGACACAGTGGTGCCGGCCGTTGCTCACTAGGAGCTATTAGCTTGCTAAAATGCTGTGTGGGAGGTCGCTCTCTTCGTCTCTTTATACTGTAAACATGGTGCAGACTCACATGCACGAACATGCACGCATGGCTGTCCCGGCTTCAAAACAAAGAACAGACAAAAGCAACACACACAGAGGGAGTGTGACTTCAGCCTCAGAACAGGATGCCATTACTTCACTATATCTTTACATAGCAAATAGTTGTTTGCTGCTATGTTAATGTTCTGAATGTCGTATTTATCACCTTTAACCTAAGGAATATAACCCCTAGTTAATATATACAGAGCACAGTGCATTTGTTGTTATTATTGTTGTTGTTAATGGAAATTGAACTGTACAGTATATAGTACCTACAGGCAAATGGAGATACATAAGGATAAATAATGGTGCTAATAACAACTGTTCTTTTAAGAGAAGAACAGAGAAATATTTATATACCCATATACCCATATTACCCAGAGCGGAAATGTCACCAATAATGCAATTTTCTAACAATTTGAAAATGAAAATGAAAACAGCATTTGACACT
>NTHP01000835.1:104523-115716 GCA_003416845.1 Oplegnathus fasciatus | reverse complement strand
GTCATAGAGTGCCCATAGGAATATGTGAAACTGAAAATACAAATTGGATTATTGCATTTTCGTTTAAGTTTTTACTCAAATAACACATAAATATGTGGAAAATTATAATGCTATTGTGGAATTACATTTTCAAGTTTACATGATCATTTTAATATAGTCCCCCATAAGGTTCATTACCTCAGAGTAAATTCATTTAATTATAGTCTAATTTAGAATGTTTATTTAAATTACAGTTAACCTAATTGGTTAACTTTGTTAAACATAATGATCTGACGACAAAGGATGTGATTTATTTCATTTGTATTTGTTTAGGATATTTCCTAATTAATGTTAATTTACCTTTCTGTTTATTTCCAGCACATTAGAATGAATTGTGAATAAATGACAATATTATTGACCAAATGTAAATCTGCCTGTCAGGTGAGCAGGTCGCCATCTGACCATGGCCTACCTGCTCACCTCTACTCACTCGCACTAGCCTTGCCCAGATCTTTCAAGTGGTGGACAGTTTCAATCTAGATATTTTGCCATGGTTCCTGTATCTTGTCCTTGTTACATAGCAGTCACATTAACCTAGATTACAAACCAAAAAAAAAAAAGGAAATGTATGTTAGAGGAGCGTTAGAACTGCAGAATCATAAATGTATGACTGGGGAGCACAAATCAGGGCAGGTATGATTTACTTCATCATTCCCTAGCGTTGTCAATAGAATCCCAGTCTATCACTTTCCCCTAAAACTTGTGCATGTATTCAGTAGACAGGAAAAGTTAATCAAATGGAACAAAACCCATTTACAAGAAACACAATAAAGGTTTGGTTTAAGGTGCATCTGGGTGAGATGATACAGTGATCACAATTTTCCCCAACTTTTTGGAAATCATCATTTCTGGCCAGGTAGAGATGATCCAGAGTTTAAGATCAGGTCTGACCAAAGAATAGACAAGGTGTATAATTTGTATGACCTCAAAAGGAAAGACCTTTCCCACCATGCATTGTTCGTCGAAAAAAAGGAGGCTGTTGAAGGGTTGACATCTAAAAATAAAGCTTGATAAGTTTTGGAAAAGTTGGCCACTTTGTACAATCGTACAACAATAATAGTATCTGGTATTGTAGAGGAAAGACTATAATGCTTTGATTGTGCTTGTTAGTAAATTGGGTGACCAGTTGACTCAAGGACCAAGAAAGGACTCAATGTTGGAAATTGCAATGGTATATACAGTATTTTTTAAAGATTGTCTAAACTTGTGCCTTGATTACTTTTTCTTTCTGAAAATGACACTAAATAGGCCTATATGTTTAAAAAAAAAAAAGATATTGAAAAAGAGTCTTTAACACATTGAAGTTCTGATCAATGATGGAGGGCTCAAACTTACCTCAATGGTCGTCTTGAAAAAGAGAAGCCAAGGTAAATTGTCTCTGCCTCTCTTTTGCATTTTTCACTTTAGTTTAATCTCTCCCCTGAGAGATGGGCCTTTGTTTGATTGCCTCTTGATAATCCTCTGATAAAGTGTCTGCTGATCAAGAGATGTCCATTTTGTAATCTCCAAATCCACAGGTAATTATAGTGCAATCTACAGATAATCTAATCTCTTATCTTCCCCACAGGAGGCATAGTGAGACATTTGAGAGGAAAGCTTAAAGTGACAAAGTCAGGAGGGAGGAAAAGTGTTTGCCATGTGTGAGACTACATGTAGTTGTGCAGCAGTTTGAATAAAACGTCATCAGCGTTGGTTTGAAACTAGCTTTGGTTTGGTATACTGTATTATACCATTTGTTAATTTATATGATGATGCCTGCACAGGCTTACAAAATTTCAACTGTCAACACCCCAAACAAACCCCAGAACATGTATGAAAACATTTCCAGTTTCCTCACATAACCAACCCCTTTTTGGGTTTTAAGTGTTGCCAATTTGTTGTCAATTCTGCACCGAAGATGCAATATACTGGTTCACGGTTCAGTTTGTAAGGTTTGATAAAATACAAGGAAGACTTGGTGTGTAATTTTCTATAGTTCAGCTCTAATATAAGTATCCCAGGAAAGTTTGAAGCATAGTGATAATACTGGTTACTGTGATATTTTTGGGCACAATAATCGTAGCATTAAATTTGATACAACATCACAGCAGCAAAATAAATAAACCTCAGTCTCTGGTGACATACAATATTCATGTCAATGTTGGTCATTCCAGTTTATTACAAGTATTTGGAGTAATATTGGATCATTCTTATGGATAATAACATTGTACTCCCATAGTATATTTTGGAGATCTGGGTGTACAGTGAAATACTAAAAAGAAGAGGAAACAGGAGCAGTCAGAAATCCATTTTCATTTGCACACTTCTTGCCTCAACTTTAATCTATTTAGTTACTGTATTTGTGAGCACACAGGTTTCCTGTGCAATGAGGGATTATCAGCAACAGTTGGGGTCACTTGCAGTTTGACCTCCAAAGTCGTTTAGGTAATCTGGATGAACCTGTCTGATCGTTTGACCGCTCATGTTTCTTGACCCCTTGGACCTACTTTTAATGATTTTTCCATGCCAGATCTAGACAATTACTTTGGTGAGTGACTAAAATGATGGACAAAACTATGAAATTAAGATCCAGGTTGTAACAAACTGAAATTATCACTTTAGAGAGTGGCTAAGTGCCATTCTTTCCTCACCACACTATCTATGAAGTATATATAATACCCATGAGTTCATACAAATGATTATATAAGAATAAAAGTACATTTGACTCAAAGCTGAACTTGAGATTAATTTTGTCACATACCTGATTAGACGTAATTGCAAGTAAACAGTTCGAAATCTCATCAGTATTTTTCTTTTGACTTTCTCCCTCAAGTCAGTCTGAGAGCAAGAAAAATATTTCTTGGTCTTAATCTGACAGACACTTTCTGACCTAACAGTAGTGTAAGTCAAATTCGTTTTATGCTAGCGTACTCTACCTTTTCTATGTAAAAAGTAAAGATACATGGATTTTTTTTTTCACCATTAAATGTGTTACCCTTTCTTTTGCCATTTTCACACTCCATTAACAAAATGTGTAAAGAGGAGCTTGATGACTCTGTAATGGTGTGATGATGCACTTACAAGCTTACATTTCCATATTAATGAGGGTATCGGGAAGAGCTTTTTATCTCACACGGCAAAGACGAGCAGAGTTCCCCTCAGTGACTGTGACCAAGTTGAAGCCTGTACCTTTACAGCTGCCTCTCATTCAAAGCCATTTTGCAGCTAGTGTAGCTCCTCGCTTGTTAAAATGAGCACCCCGATGATTGCCATCAGTGCTGAAGTGATTGAGCTGAGTGAATCTAAGGTAGAGAAACTATGTGGCCAATGTGGAGGGAATGAGCCGACAAGATTGAATTGAAAAGGGGCACATATAAAAACAGCAATAAAACTGAAAAAAAAAAAAGAAGATGGCACTTAAAAACAAGTCGATGAGAGTGCTCAATTGTGCATGTTCAAAACAATCTAGGATGATATAGTCTACGTAAACACTTATTTGACTGTTTTTGTAGAGAAATGGTGTGTAGGGTCACTGAGTAATGTACTGTATAGGAAAAAATAGAGTGCATTACATTTTTATGTTCAAGTTGAACAAAAAGTGCATTGAGAGTTGTCCTCAGACAGTTTAGTACATCAAGAATTGAGGCCTTTTGTGACTTGTTGTAAGTGCACCACAATCTTGGTACAGCATAATCCAAACTGGTTGTGCTTAAACCATGCGTAGGAACGTTTTACGCACAAATCCGGGATTCATCAATATTTTCTTACCTGAATTTAGAACTTGCTCAGACCATGCGTACGCACAAATGATGAAGGCCCGACTGTCTTAGAAAATGTAAACACACACCTTTTAATTAAATGCAAAGCAGATGTGGGAGTAAGTCACACATGTGCAAGTCCCAAGCAAGTCTCAAATCTTAACCTTCAAGTCTCAAGCAAGTCCCAAGTTACTGTGGTGAGAATCAAGCAAGTCAAGTCGAGTCCCTGGTATAAGTCAAGCAAGTCACAAATCAAGTCATATGAAATTCTGATGATCTACCCCAGTTTCCACATTTAAATCAGTTAAAAGACAGTGGTCATGAGAAGTTGAGTTTTATTTTCAACATTAACGAAAACTGTTGCAGCCTGCTTACACCTTATAAATAATTTAAGTGTCCCTTGGAAATAGAGTTTAGAAATTTAAATAAATATTGTTAACAAAATCTGAATTCTTCATTCCTTCTCTCTTCTTTTTTTTTTTTCAATCCAGAGGCTGCTTTACGATGATTGACAGGGCTAATAATAGCTAATGTTATGGGAATGCCACGTATTCAAATGAAACGTTTACAAACCTCCTCTGATTATTAATTGTGCATTGGTAGGCTATAAACTAACCCTTAGCTATAAAACAACAAAGGTATACATTTCAAGGCTATCAGAAACTTTTAGAAAAACTTTTAACAAACTTGATCATCAGGAGATAATGCATCGTAATTATGAATGAAGCAATCTGCAGTGATAAAATCAACCTGTGTTAGCTAGTAACATGCCTGTTATATGGCCACAAATCAGTCCCGATTGATTAAGTCGTCTCAGTAAAATGCATAATTGATTCGAAGCCGAGTCCAGCCACTAAATTTGCTAAAAAAAAAACATATTCATGTACTTTTGTGGGTTTTGTAGTGACGGATGAAGTTGGATGTTGTGTCACTGAATTTTGAGCTGCAGACCTTGCATACCACTGTTCTCTTCTTACAACCGTCATCGACAACATAATCCTTGAATCCAAATTCTATTATTTTTGGACTAGCCCCCTCCATGATAACTGCCTCATGCGTTGTCCTCTGCTGGTCTGTCGCTTCTTAGGCCAGGTTTGCGCGCATTGCACAAGAAATCACCCAATCAGGTTTCTAAAACAAAACACAACTTCCCAATATCTTGAAAAATGCAAATAATTAAAAAAAACATCAAATCCTTTCGAATCATCTGTCTCAAGTCTAAGTCAAGTCTCAAGTCATGAATACCAAGTCAAAGCCAAGTTGAGTCTTTTATCAATGTTAGTCAAGCAAGTCTCAAGTCCTCAAATTTGCGACTTGAGTCTGACTTGAGTCAAGTCATGTGACTTGAGTCTCCCACCTCTGATGCATAGCATATTAAAACCGCATTCATTAAAAAGGCTTTAATAGACAATATTATTTAAAACCGTTAATTTACTAATGCACAGGCCAGATGTATTAAAAAAACATGTAATTGATGTCCTTTCATCCTATTGTCATAATTAAAATATTCAAATATAAAAAAATGAAAGAATATGATTGATATGATAATGATGTTCATTTTCTTACCGTAACGGTGAAATGACAGTCATCTTTAAACTTCCACAGATAAGAGGGTAGATGTGTAGTTTTCTTTGTATAACACCCAGTGTGATTGAGTGATTGAGCAAGCCAAAGAGAAAGGAGCTCACGACACTTAAAACACACAAGCACTAATGTTGGGGTTTGACTAGGTGAAAAGTTATATTTGATCTGCAACTGTGTATTCAAACTCATAATTAGCACTCTTAAAGTTACGTGTCGTGTGCGTATGGCCAGGCAAAGCAGCCTATTTAATGTGAAACTTTTCATATAAGTGGAGGCTCATTATTCGGTTTCCACTCTGCCGACACATCTCTCACTCTCTGACCCAAGTAAGGGAAAGGTACCATATGTAGCGTTTATGTGGAGCCGATATGGACTAACATTGATGTAATGTAACTTTATCTACATCAGCTACATAGAGATCTCAAGTACCACAACTCTGCAATGTAGCATATGAGAGTATATGAGAATGTCCATATTGAAATGTCTTCTTCTTAACGGGAAAGTTGTACTGTTAATAACGTTTCTGTGTAAAATTTCCATGTCACAGAGATAATCTTTTTAAAGTATGATAAAAATGTTTCTCTCTTACAACTTCACCCTTTCTCCATGATACACCTCTGGCAAACGTATTTCCTTATATAGACAAATGGGGGCTTGGCAGTATACTGATAGCAACAGCGGGCTCGTGCCTGTCAGTTTAAAAATGATTCTGATTCACTAACATACGCACGGTGGTAAGAACAAAATTGGCTGGTGTGCACGTGTCATGAATCTGACGGTAATTTTGCGAGTGCGCTTATTTTGTGCGCAAAGTAAGTACATTTCTACGCACATATTAGTGAATGAGGCCCATCATAGCTGAATGACTGCATCATTGGTAGGACAAATACAGTAACAGCAGTAGGGCACCCCAAACATTAATATACAACATGCTAAATATGATTCCAACGGCAAGCAATGTCTCTTAACTCTATCGGTCCCAGCAGAATGCCTGCATTCCGCCCACTGTTTAAAGAGACACCCTAAAACACCCTCTGCTAGATCCCTCTCGCCCTCCCAGAATTTTAAAAAAATGCAGAGTGGGGGGCAAATGACTGCAGGGGTCGTGGGGACATGGAGGACACTGAACAGTGTGGCATGGAAAGCGACGTAGAGCTGGTAGTCAGAGCCAGCCATGAGCAGCAGCTTTGACAGTAACTCTAAAGCTGAATGGTGAATTAAGTTAATTCCACGATTTAATGTTAAGTTTTCATCAACTTGGTGGTCTTCCGTGTTTCCACAAATTAATCCATCTTGTTATCATTCACTGCTTGATCTGGTATAGTAGTATTGGGACTAATGTGTTACAAAGTAACTCTGTTACTTTTGGCAGTAACTAGTACTCTAACGCATTATTTTTTAAATTAAGTAACTAAATTACCATTACTGAAAGGCTTGTTACTTTGTCATTTTTTATGTAGCTAGGTTTTGGCCAGCTGCAGAGATGAGTAGTTTACACTTACTGTTTATGTTCCCATGTGAGGCTTATTATTAGAATTATTACTACCTATTTTGGTACCCTTTAAGGCATTTATGCTACAACACACTTGTGCCATGAGAGGTAGAAAACTTCCTGTTTTGATTTACACCATTTGCAAACCTTGAGACATAGCTACTCTTTTAAAATATTGGTTCCTATGATTAAAATCTTAGGTATGCATTTTTCAGGTGAATAGATTTTTAATGGTTGAGAAGGCAGCAGGTTAAGTAAGGTAGTTCAGACATCGTTTTTCCCAGCTATGTCCTCCTACTCCTCCTGGGGGATCCCAATGCATTCCCAGACTAGATGGGATATACTGTATAATCGCTAAAGTGTGTTGTGGGACTGCCTAGGGTCTCTTCCCCCATTGGGCATGCCTGTAGTACTTCCACAGGAAAGTGTTTAGGAGTCATCTTGATCAGATGCTCAAACCACCTTCACCTCACCTGGCTTCTTTCAATGCAAAGAAGAAGAGGTTCTACCTCGAGCTCCCCAAGATACCCAGTAAAGAAAACATTTAATCATTGCAGCCTCTTGTATGCAAGATCTAATTCTTTTAGTCACAACCCAACGCTCATGGCCATAGGTGAGGGTTAGAATGTAGACTGGTAAATCAAGAGCTTCACCTCTATGGAGTCAAATCAGTCTCAGTATTAATGAATGCACACAGAAGGATTCACAAATGTATTTTGAGATTTATATATAAATGACTCTCCACAAAAATATTTTTCAATGCACACAAGTGCATAGTTATCGTTGTATATAATGTAAAAAAATCCACATATAAAAAAGGTTCACAAATGTATTTCTGATGCACACACAAATATTAATGTTTTAAATAAATGTATGAAATCTTACATTTACATACAGACTGTTGAACCTGCATTTACAAACTGCTTGTCATGTGTGAATTATTCTAGAAGGCGCGGACGTCTCCAGCCCCCTCTCCGTTAGCTCAGCTAAATTTATGCAAATTTATGCTCTTTACGTTTATTTTTTTACAAATATTAGTTGTACTCTTTGTGAATAATATTGGACAATGATGGTGTGTGACTAAGGGTCGCTTATCAGGATAGGGAAATGGTCAACTCACAGCTTTGTGGACTCTCCTCCTGCCGACTGCTGCCTGTCCGGTCGAGGTTTTCAAATGTAAACATTGGCGGAGGTGGAGGGGACAAACACCAGCTATGATATGATATAAGTCAAGTCAGTTTATTTTTAGAGCACATTTAAAAACAACAAATGTTGCCCAAAGTGCTTTACAGAGAAATTAAAATCAAATAAAAACAAAGACAAAAATGAAAAGAAATAAGCGTAAAGCGTCAGGCATGTCTTCATGATGACAATTAAGAGGCTAAAGAAAAAAGGTGGGTCTTTAGACGGGTTTTAATGGTGTCAATGGAGGGGGAAGATCTGATTGTTAGTGGCAGACTATTTCACAATTTAGGGCAAATAACTGAAAAAGGTCAATCACCTTTGGTTTTTAACTGGGTGCGGGGAATGAAGAGCAGTGATTGGTCACCTGATCTGAGGGATCGGGAGGTGGAATAGGGGATGAGCAGCTCAGAGATGTAACCTGGTGCCAGTCCGTGCAGTGCTTTAAAAACAAATAAAAGAATCTTAAAATCAATTCTGTAGGCCAGTACAGGGGAGATGTGGTCTCTGTTCTTGGTACCAATGAGGAGTCTCACTGCTGCATTTTGAACCAGCTGCAGGCGAGATAGGGCTGACTGACTGATTCCTACATAAAGAGAATTGCAGTAGTCGAGGTGAGAGGAAATAAAAGCGTGAACTGTAGTCTCCAAATCTTTAACAGACAGAAATGATTTCATTTTTGCAAGTGATCTGAGATAGAAGAAGCTTGTGCTGACGACTGAGTTGATTTGTTTATCAAATTTTAAACCAGAATCAAAAGATAACACCAAGACTTCTTGCATGGGACTTTAAATTCAGTGACAGAGGCCTGAGGGCATTGACTTTGGTTTTGGAGTTCACTGCAGGGCCGAAGATTAGGACCTCAGTTTTTTTCTGGTTTAACTGAAGTAAGCTTTTCGCCATCCAGGATTTTACATCCTCAATGCAGTTAAGAAGTGAGTTAACACTGCATGGATCACACGATTTCAGCGAGAGGTACAGCTGGGTGTCGTCAGCATAACAATGGTAGGAGATATTATATTTTCTGACAATAGACCCCAAAGGAAGCATATATAAGGAAAATAAAATGGGGCCTAATATGGAACCTTGTGGTACTCCACAGGAGATGGGTGCAGGGGAGGACACATTATTCATTCAAGCAAGACCATCTCTGCTTCCATCTATGCACCTGCCTCAACATGGGAGGAAACACCGAGGTGGATGTGGAGTGATTGGAGGGATGGATCTTCCCTGCCAAGCATCCTGCTAACAGGCGTTAGATAATACACTGGACAATCTCCGTGCCCACATCAGTTTCCAATGGGATATCAGGAACTGTAATGTTATTTGTTTCACCGAAACTTGGCTAAATCCTGGAATACCGGACAGCGCCATTCAGCCAGGAGGAGGACACTGTGTTCCTGGCCATGGACATCAGCCTGCTGGGCGCAGTGGACTAGGTGATGATGCAGTCCTGCTTCGGCTTCCTCTTCATGCTGGTGCTGAAGAAGCGGGAGAAGTGCGGTGGCCACCGCCGCTTCTTCGGGACTCGCTGGTAGGCCGAGGGCTTCGCCTCCCAGCTGGAGCTCAACAGGCACCAGCGCTGCCTGACTTGAGAGGCCATGCCGCGCTTCATCCACAAGAGCATCGCCATGGCCATCATGAACAGGGACTGCCTGGTGTTCGT
Source organism: Oplegnathus fasciatus (assembly GCA_003416845.1). NCBI lineage: Eukaryota > Metazoa > Chordata > Actinopteri > Centrarchiformes > Oplegnathidae > Oplegnathus > Oplegnathus fasciatus. The sequence continues at coordinate 106,016 of NTHP01000835.1, read as the reverse complement.
TTTCTCCCTGCTGTGGTCGTGAAGATGATACACCAGGCCAGCACTGAGAGGCTCAGACCACTAGGATCCTAAATGAGGACACTGCCTCAGAATTGCCCCAAGACTATTTTTACTTACTGTATTATTCAAAGTTACTACTCTGGTCAACATTACTGTTTATTACTTATTTCTGTTCTTTATTCTTATTCTATTTCACATTTATTTTTTATTACATAATTGAAGGAGCTAACGGTTAGTAAGTGATAAGTGGTAAGTGATAACTCTCCTGTCCTGCATGATTAATTGTGTTTGACTTGGATGATCCTAGGTTGTCTATGAGCAGTAGCTAACTTGTTAGCCAACGTTAGTGTTAAATCCCCATCTCTAACTTGAAGAGATGGCAAACTGGTTTGTAATTAAGGATTTTTATATGCATAGTTAAATCGCCTTAATATTGGCATAGAAAAACCAATCATCAATCATCCCTTCAATCGTCGATATACGAGCCGATCACCAATAGGCACAAGCCTAACGCGAATGAACCTGAAGGCCGTAGGTTTTCCTACACGTTTGGAAAGGGAGGGGTGAGGGCAGGGCAGTCAAACCCAGAGAAATTATGAGTAGCTGAATGTGTATCTCAATCTCCAGTAATCATGCTGTAGCATTAACTGACATTGGAATAAATTGGAATAATATCTGTGACACAGTTTAAGGATTTCCTCGCCTTCAGCTTCATCAGTGACAGACCCCTCATTGTTCAACTGGAAAGCTAATGCTTAATGTCTGCAAGGTAACTGACTTAATTGTAGATATACAAATATGATACCTGCGAGTGGGGACGTGTATACCGTATGTACAATATGTGTAATCTTCTGATAGAGTAGTGGTATTGGGCAGTGGGCACTGGTATATATAGTAACTGTCCTTTTATTCCAAAAGCCGTAAAGAAAGCAAGGGAAGTACATATAATAAAGCCGTGGAGGGCGAGAGTGGATTAACCTGGTTAAAGAGTAACCACTCGTATGGGACGCTCTAAGATGTAAAGCAAATGCGCCTGCAACGAGGCAGGGATCATTTCATTGGTCAACACTACACCTGGCATTCTATTGGTTGGGGGATTTTGACAGGTTTGTTGCACAGAAATTAAGAAAGCAGAGCAGGCATCCGAGAGCAGACGTTTCAGAAGCGCACAGAAGCAGCCTGAGTGCGAGGAGAAGGGCTGAAGCTGGAGCGCAGAAAATTTGTGCAAACAATATATATATACACTACTCAAAAAGTTAGGGATATTCGACTTTTGGGTGAAATTTATGGAAAATGTAAAAAGTTCATGCTACAGTGATATTATATCACGAAAGTAGGGCATTTAAGTAGAAGCATGCAATGGTAATTTCTTCATCTCAAACAATTTATTGAAACAAAAGCTAACAACAGTGGTGGGTATACCACAACAAAAAATGTCAATGTCTCAATAACTTGTCATGTGTCCTTGAGCATCAATTACAGCTTGACAACGA
>NTHP01000835.1:70542-104056 GCA_003416845.1 Oplegnathus fasciatus | reverse complement strand
ACCTCGATGAGCTGGGGCATTGTCGTCCATGAAGATGAAATCAGGCCTGTGTTGCTCATGCAGAGGCACAATGACTGGATTAATGATGTTATTCAGGTAGTATCGGCTTGTCACAGTACCATTCACAAGGTGTAGGGCAGTTCTGTATTGACTAGACACACCTGCCCAGACTGTAACACCACCACCTCCAAAGGCTCGTCTGGTGACAACAGTGGCTGATGCATAGCGTTCTCCTTGACGTCTCCAACAGCGTTGGCGGCCATCATTTCTGCTCAATGTGAATCGACTTTCATCAGAGAACAGCACTGAGGCCCACCGGTTCCTCGTCCAGCGCAAATGCTCCCTGGCCCATGCAAGACGATGACGCCTGTGCCTGGTGGTGTGGTCAGGTACCCTTGCAGGTCGTCTAGCACGCAGACCATGCTGATGTAAGCAGTTTCGAATGGTCTGACGTGACACTTGGGTGCCTCTCACCTCCCTTAAACGTGCCTGGAGTTGAGTGGCATTTACCATCCGGTTCCACAGGGCACTGTTCACAATGAAGTGGTCATCAGCATGGGATGTGGCCAAAGGACATCCACTTCTATGCCTTTCTGTGACTCTTCCAGTCTCTCTGTGTCTCTGTTGCAACCTGCTGATGACGCTCTGTGACACTCTAAGCTCAAGCTTGCAATGGAGTCCTGTCCGGGATACCCAGCAATGTCCTGGACAGGATCCAGTATGTACAGAACTCGGCTGCCAGGATTCTGACCCGCACCAAGTGCTAGGAGCACATCGTCCCCACCCTCATCCACCTTAACTGGCTCCCAGTCAGGTTCCACATCTCCCCTAAAATCCTTCTCCTCACTTACAAAGCCTCCTACGCCCTTGCCTCCAGTACCTATCTGACCTCCTCCACCCCTTACTCCGCCCCGGAAATTGCAGTCCATGGACACGAGTCTGCTCACAATCCCCACACCAACATGCAGACTTTTGGGGACAGAGCTTTCAGTGTGGTTGCCCCCACCTTTTGGAATTCTCTCCTGGTAGAGATCCACATTGCTCCATCCTGAAAACCTCCCTGTTCACCACAGCATATGGACATACTTAATTCTGTTTCACTGGTAAACATTTTCTTTTATTGTTTTCTGTACTTCTGCCATCTGTTTTGCTCCGTTTTTTTTTCTGCCGCCTTATGTGAAAAGTGTCCTTCTGTCCCTTGAAAGGCGCTATAAAAATGCAATTTATTGTTATATGTTATATATTATTATTATTAAGATATATAGGGCTTTGGATATACACACTGGCACGATGAAATGATGACAGTGTGATGAGGAGGCTGACTATGAACACTTTTACACTTTCACAAAAGAACTGATGAACCAGTTTACGTATTTTATTCAGAGAGGAATGCATCTTTCCTTACTTTGCTGTCCACATGAACCCTGGGTCATGAAACAGGGACTGCCAGGACTCACAGAGGACACTAATGGAAAGTTAAGTGACTGCTGGCCAATTTGTGATGGGACTAATCTGATAACTGCAAAAACTCTCACATTCCAGGATGTGGGACTGCAAATTCCCAGACTCACAGCACTCTGAACTCAGGAAACAAAGTTTGCAATGCTTTAATGATCTGCACTGGATCGCACCAGCTGTGTGTAAGTTCAAACGTAGCCTAGTTTGAACATAATTTCTAACTTAGGTCGGAGTTTACGCACTACTAACATTTTTTAATGGTTGCACCAACTGAAATAGTTCCAACGTAGGCATAAGTTACAACTTAAATCTTACACCTAGCCCTTAGTAGGTGTAAAGTCCTCCGTAAAATAGTGGTTGTCATGGCATGTCAATTTGAGAGGCGGGATGACTTGGAGGATGAGGAGGAGCAAATACCGGCTGTTTTGCGTCGGCAACGCATACTCTGGGATCGATTACACCCCTTGGAAATGTATGATGATTTTGATCTGTACTCGCACTTTCATTTTCTGGAGATACTGTAAATAACCGACCTGCTGACAGCTGACTTGCAACATGAAACGGACAGAAACACCGCCCTTCCTCACAAGTGTGTCTGGCACTGAGATATTTTGCCACAGGATCCTTTCAAAACTTGGTTGGTGATTCAATTCAAGTGCATAAATCTACTGTGTGTAGAACAATAAGAGCAGTCGCACTAGCATTATGCCAGGGCTTTAATGATTATGTTAAATTTCCAACTCAGCCTGAGCAACAAAACATCACCCATCAGAAGCTCTACCAGATAGCCGGTTCCCCTGAACATACTTGGTCGTGTAGATGGCACCCACATCTGAATAAAAGGACCCAAAGACAACGAGAATGACATTGTGAACAGGAAGGGATACCACTCAATCAACACTCAGATTGTGTGTGATGCTGACCTTGTTATTACTCACTCTGTGATCAAATGGCCAGGGGCAAAGCATGACAGCTTCATCCTCAAGCAGTCTAGCCTTTGGAGAGACTTTGAGGCAGGAAGATACCCCGGGAGGTTGCTGGGAGACTCAGGGTATCCCCTGAGAAAATGGCTTATGACCCCATACATAAATCCAGCAAGTGCCAGTGAGCAGCGCTACAATTCAGCACACACAAAAACCAGAAATGTGGCGGAGCGGTACATAGGTGTTCTGAAGAACCGATGGGCCTGTTTGCAAAGAGGTATCCAATTATGTCACCTCGAAAAGCAAGAAGGCTAAGAAACCAAACTAAGTGACATGTTCTGTCTGTCTGTCCGTCTGTCTGTCTGTCTATCGATCTCCTCCGCTCCGTTTCAGTCCTATGGACAGCGCTACACCTACACACGCAACCCATACACACAACAGTCAGCGCCATCTATGGTACTGAAACAACAGCAATGGCAATTTTGTTTATTTAGCACATTGCATTACAAGTAAACTCAATGTGCTTAAAAAAGACAAAATATAAAAATATAGACATAAACATGAGAACATAGGTAACATAAGTAACATAAATCTAAGAATATAGGCTAAGCATGAGTAAAATGCAGAAACAATGGATAGCGCCACTATCTGTTTAATTTGGTTGTTTTTGATATTTTTCAGTAGATACTTTTGATATTTTTCTATAGATCTATTTTTCTATAGATACATAAAGTTTAAAAAGAGGGGGCAGAAAATATCACATGCACCATGAGAGATTTCATGCCCTTTAGACCTAGCCTATTATGGCCTGTTATTATTATGCTGATACTTACGGCTAATACCTACATGCCTTCTTTTAGTCATATACTGTAGGCATCTTAATGGAGCCTGACAGAGCTGCAGCTGTAGCTGGTGCATGCGTTGTCCTTCACAACCTGGCAATGGTGTGGAAAGTACCACTGGTGGAGGAAGGAAATGCAGATGATGGGGGTGACATAGAAATTCCCTTCCGCAACATGGACCACCTACCGACTGAGGCTGTCACTGTCCGAGCCTACCTTACTGCATCCTATTTTGGATGAGCTGCAAATCAAAAGCCTCGCATAAGAATAGGCATGAACAAAAATCACTACTGTAATACATTTATTAAGTATGCCAACTGTATACACAACAACACAACAAATACAAATAAATAATTATACATTCAAAAAGTCTAATCAAAATAATAAATACATATTATTATAAATTCAGCAATTTTTTTTCAGCAAGATTTGTAGATAATGTTTATTCTTTTACTGTCTAAAAATATTCTAACAGTGACAGAGAAGTAGGCTATTTTCTACGGGTCACGTAAAAGTGTAATGGTGTATCCTTTTAAATCTTCTTGTAATTTAAATATTCCTATGTTCAATTTTATCTTTTCAAGCTCAGTTTTTTCTTTTCTGCTTTAATCTTTTGTGTTTCCTGTGTGAGCTTCTCAATTTCAGCTTTAAAGAGCTGACATCTTAGGGTGTTCAAATCCTCTTCTATAGGAGCAGGAGGCCTTCCGTTGCTTTTAGCACGCTTGGCTGGTGGTGGGTGGCTGCTGCTGGACCTATCCTGAGGGGACTGTGTAGGCTGACTGTTGTCATCCAGTCCAGTACAGGAGGGCTCTGGAAGTTGGAAGGATGCTGGTTCAAGCAGACAGGCTTCTGCAGGTGGGGAGAGAGGTTGTTCAGCTGTATGAGGGACGGCTGGTGCTGCTGGTGATGGAAGGGCTGGTGCTGCTGGTGGGAGAGCTACTGAAACCAGTGCTGGAGCTTCTTCTGCTGTTCCACTTAGTGGTCTCCTGTGTTTCCACAATTTAATACATCTTGCCAAAATATTCATTCACTGCGTCATGTGGCATGAAATGGTACTCATTCATTAATTAATTGTTCATCGCCGTATTTTTTTCCATTCAGTCATGGTTGCATTTATTCATTCATTTGTATGTCTAGTAGTTATTAGTTCTGTGTGTAGTTTAGTAGTTTAATAAACATTTCATTTATAAAGAACGTGATCACGTGGTTTTGCATGTATGAAGTATTACGGTCACTTCTCACGAGTCAAGAACTCCGCAACCTTTTGACTGAGACTACATTAATTAATTGCTATCTTTTTTTCCTTTTTCAAGGGTGGTGCCCCAAGATGAATTTAATCTAAGTTAAATTCTGTTATTTACTATAAATATTGATCATTTCTGATAGCCGAAGTTTAGTTCAATCACTCTACTTCAATTTTTGTACCAATTATTAAGTATCATAATAATCATATTTTAATATCCTTTAAGCCATTGTTACTATGCACAGTTCAATTTTGGTTTGGGTCCTTCCATGGGATATGCTGATAATAAGAAAAATATAGAATATAATCAGCCTTATCTTTTTTACAATATACCACTGAAATTATGCAAAGATGAAGAAAATGAGAAGATGAGAGGGATGGGAGGGTTATACACCTTGCTGTGATCTGTCAAGTTGTCACTTATGCAAGTCAGTATAAAAAAGCGCAATGTGTCTTTTGAGAACTGGTTTGCTTTTGTCTTGATTTGTCCAGTATCATCTAAAGCATCTATTTTACTCCTGGTACATTTTGTGGTGTGCAAGGCCACTTGGTTCTTACTTTCCTTTAACATTTTCTTAGCAGACTCCTGAGAGTCGATTTAAAACATTGCAGCCACACACGCACTGATCAATACTATCTGCTGGCTGATGAAACAGCTGTGTGATTGCCCATGGAAACACTGAGTTTAGTTCCTTATTAGCATGTGAGCTAGCACTCCCAGTGGGAGGTCAACTTCATCAGCTCTGACTCACCCTCTCAGCGGTAACCATGGAGTGGTAGAGCCTGTCGATAGGTTCCTTTGACCTACCTGCACAGCTTTAGAAGCTCGCTTTGAAGAACATCCTGATGCTCATGATCATAACAGGTGAAGGAGCCACACTCGCTTGCTTACACATTACTTGTAGCTTCATTATTAATTTTATTAAACATGCACTGCATCATGTATTTCACTGCTTGTTGTTGGCTCTGTTCCTCGTTAAACAATGACCTCCTGCCCTGTGTGACCAGGGTGTATTTACTGGGGGACAATGGTCATTAGTAGTATGTAATTAGCAGCACGCACACGTGTAGGCTATACACTACATAAATGAATGCAGGAGGCAGATGGCCTCTGAACCTAGCAATGAGGTAGTTACTTCTCTTCCTCACAGAACAACATTTTGCTTATTGATCCAACCATGCAAGGATCATGCAGTAGTTTTATGTGTTACTCGTGTTTGAGAAACTTTTGAACCATAGTGACAGTCCATGATGACGGCAGCATATGCAGGACTCTGTGTTTACATCAGTGATGCTTGGTGCTCAAACATAGTCAAAGCTGATGGACATTGTTTCCCCGATGTCAGGTTTTTCATGTTAAGATGCCGACCATATTATCTGCCCAGAGAATTCACCAGTCTTTTTGTTGTTGCTGTTAATATTCTTTCAGACGCAAATTCATAAAATGCACTACAGGAACTGAATAATGTCATCAGCAGTCACATGACAAAACAACCGGATGGTATTTTTATTGTTGTTTTATTGTTGTGCTGTTTATTACTCTCTCAGTCTCTCTCTCTGTCTCTCTCTCTCTCAACCCAACTGGTCAAGGCAGATGGCTGCCCACCTAGAGCCCGACTCCGCTCGAGGTTTCTGCCTCTTAAAAGGAAGTTTTTTCTTGCCACTGTCACCAAGTGCTTGCTGCATGGTGGGAATTGTTGGGTCTCTGTAAATAATATTATAAAGTGTACAGTCTAGACCTGCTCTGTATGTAAAGTGTCATGAGATGACTTTTGTTGTGATTTGGTGCTATATAAATAAAACTGAATTGTTGCTGGTGATTTTAATCAAACAGACCTCAGATCTGTTTTACCTAAATTCCACCAGCATGTCCACACCCCCACCAGGGGAAACAATATCCCGGATCATGTTTACGCAAACATTCCTGGAAGCTACAGGGCCCTCCCCATTTTGGTCTGTCAGACCACATTTCCCTGCTTCTGATTAAAAGGGTCACACCATCAGAAAAAAGCAGTTAAAGATGAAGCCACAGCAGCTCTACAGGACGACTGTTTTGAGTGCACTGACTGGTGTGTGTACAGAGATGCTGCCACCCAGGAGAACCACATCAATCTTGAGAAATATACATTATCAGTGACATCATACATCAGCAAATGTGTTGATGATGTGGTGATCACAAAGACAATAAAATCATTCCCCAACCAGAAAGTCTGGAGAATGGAGAAGTTTAGGCTGTATCCAGAGACAAAAAAGCTGCCCTTTAGTCAGGTGACAAGGAAGCATACAATACCGTCAGAGCGAGACTGAAAGCTGGCATCCAGGAGGCAAATGAGAGACATCAGGAAAGACTGGACAGAGACCTCAACTCCAACAAAACAAAAGACATGTGGCAGGCGATCCAGAACATCACAGGCTACAAAAGCAGGAGCGCCCCCATCATGTGTGAGGCCACGTTGCCAGATGAGCTTAACACCTTTTATGCTTTAATCTCCTCAATAAAGAGTCAGCTGTCAAGTCTACTCCTCCTCCAGAGGACCGGCCACCATCAGTATCTACAACAGATGTAAGAAGAATCCTGATAAGAGTGAATATGAGTAAAGCTGTGTGGCCTGATAACATCCCTGCTCGTGTAATAAGAATGTGTGCCAACCAGCTAGTTGAAGTCATCGCTGACATTTTAACATATCACTGTCACAGGAGAGTGTTCCCACCTGCTTCAAGACAACCACCATTGTCCCTGTACCTAAAAAGTCTGCAGTGTCTAGTCTAAACAACTACTGCCCTGTGGTGCTCACCCAAATTCTGATTGAGTGCTTTGAGAACTTGTTCTCCAGCACATCAAAAACAACATCCCAGCCAGCCTGCACCCTCACGAGTTTGCATTCAGAACAGATCCAAAGAGGATTCCATCTCCACTACCCTCCACTCATTCTTCACACACCTTGAAAATAACAACCTACATCAGAATGTTGTTTGTTGATTTCAGCTCAGCATTCAATACAACATCTTTGATTTTAACATCAAATCTTTGATTTTAGAAAAAAGGAGGTGAAGACATACACCCCTGTCTACATCCTGTGGAGCTAAGTGGAGCAGGTGAACAGTTTCACGTTCCTGGTAATCAGCATCACAAAGAACCTGTCATGGACATTTCAGATCTCTATCCTGGTTCAGAAAAGCTTTGAAATGGCTGTATTTCTTAAGGAAACTTAAGAAAGCAAAATTCCCATGCCAAGTTGTCATCAACTTTTACAGAGGAGCAATAGAAACAACAAACAAACACAACAACAAACTGACTGGAAACATTACAAATTGGCATGGTTTGTACATGGCCCAGGACACATTGGGTCTGCAGCAGGTGCTTAAAACCGTCCCGAACGTCATTGGTACCCATTTCAGCATTAGTGATATCGGTGAGGTGAGGTGCCAGCACAGAAGTACCCGCTGCTGTACCAGCAGACTACAGAGCAGCTTCTTTCCTCAGGTTGTTCCTCAACTCATCCTTTGTACTCCAACATAAAAAATAGTTTGTCTTGTGTAGCATAAAGGGACCGCAACTTGCATTTCATTATGCAACCCTGTGTTGTAGAAAAAACAATAAATGAACCATGAACCTTGATATCGGTTTAATTGCCACTGGAAGGGAGCATAAACACAATGACCTCAAGAAAAAAAACTGCATTTGTCAATTGTTCAAATGTTTGAAACGACCTTTATGTTTTCCTGTCAAGTGACCTCCTGTGGTTGTGCCAATAATGTCAGTTTCTCAAAAGCAGAGGAGGAAGTAGCATGTTATTGATAAAGTCCCACAAAAGCTCCTAAGACAGAGGTTGGGATGGATGGCTGGGTCATCAAGGTGCCAGAGTCTGACATGGGAAACCACATTTTGCATCCTCGTCTCCTACCAAAACATTGGTTTCTTTGAACCCAAACCATGATCTTTCCCTAACCCTGGCCGAGTAGTTTTGTAATTGTAATTTGTAATTTTATTTATTTCAAAACAGGGACAGCGCACAATGAAGCATTAATCTTGTACAACAAGAGAAGATGCATTGTGCCAGGTTGTAGCAGATTGCTATTTTCCACCTGTAGTCCCTGGGCAGGTTGATGGAATAGTACATATAAAATTAGTATAGAAANACACACACACACACACAGACAATTCATAAATGTGTACACTCTTGTCTTGACAATAACCAATGCTTGGCAAGATGTGAGAAGGTGTGGGGACTTCTACATGAAATAATGTCTGTTGGCAGAGTATTCCATTGTTTTTTGTTATCTAAACCTAACTAAACCAGGTAACAGATCAGAAAACACTCATGTGAATCATTTTTGTCAGTATGGTCATATGCCTTTTGGAAGGCACTGACAAACAATGTCATCCTGCCAATGAGGGCGGCAGATGATAAAACATATAACACAACCTGTTTTGGTTAGTTTGAGGGACCTTCTGGAAATACTCAAATGACTGCATAGGCCTGTTTCAGATTGGAGGTTTATGAAAACATAGCTTTTGTGAATTCTGAACTGATGACAACAAGGAGTTTCCTCTTCCAAAAACAAAGGTCACTTTAATTTAAGGTCAGTTACTACGGTAACCTGCTTGCTGCTTGTCTGCCCAATTTATATCAATGTGGGTTGACTAGAAACAAACGACAGCCTCAAAAGTGATCATAAAATCAGTAAATCAGTAAGTTTCAGCCCTGGTCCTCTGTACTGAGATGACATATTTGTGTTTGATTTTTGATCATTTTATTTGAATAAAAAATGGTTACACATGCTACACCTGTGTTAATATGCGTTTGTTCTGCTGTGGTAATGGTATTAATTTGTCTTTGTTTAGGTCTTAAAAAGTTTTAAATTTGATTTTAAAAAGTGTGCAGCTACCCTGGTATCGAGTTTCAGTCACTTGATAACAGGTGATCATATCAAAGGAGATGATAACTCCTGTCTCTGTTAAAAGATTGTCTCTCGTGTCAGATGTGAATGTCCTTGATCTTCCTCCGGTGGTTCACTGACTCCTGGTCGATGATGCTGCGAGCCTTGTTGTCTGTGAACACAAGTCCAAAACCAGAAAAAGAAAAGGAAGAATGGTTTGCTGACAAAGGCATGATGTTTCCATCTGGATACAATAGTACCTGTATCAGATGGAAACATCATGCCTTTGTTTTGGATAATTTTTCATTTGCAAGTTTAATTTTTTCAGAGTAGAGTTGAGCACGTTGAAGAGGAAAAGACAAATACATAGTAGATAGACAACTGTTTTATAACTTGAACAGCACTTTTGGAATAAAGTAGGTTTTAATTCAGAAAAGCAGTTAGTTCAATTGGTTCGTTGTTACAGAAAGACATACGGAAGCTTTTGTAATTTTGTAATCATGTAACCATCTGTTTATCAAAACTAAGCCAGTTTTGATACGGATATTGTGTCTTTTTAGTTTGTATAATTTTGACTATCAACAGTTTTACTGCAAACATGTGTTTGCATGGGCCTTATAATACCCATCTTATTGAAACCATACAAAACATGGAACCCAGACGAGCCTATTGACCTTTTCGAAAATAACATCCCTGCTCGCTCCCTTTCTCTGTCCCTACATGATAGAATCAGATTGACTTTTCTGAAGGTTTAATGAGGGTTTAGGATGAGCAGAGGAGCATCTTCTTCCTACAGCAGGCAGCTCTGAAGATACAAAAGCCCATAATTAGAAGTTTAAACATGGCCATCATTTACTCTGTCTCTGAAGTCTCTGTCTTCCTCCACCTTTAAAATGCGTTCTCACTGTCACAACAGATACTGGGAACAAGCTGGGTCAGAGAGAGCCATTTTGAGTTTCAAAACTCTCCATTAGTTGCAAAACTCTCTTCCAGGCCTTGGGGTAAATTTTAAAAGCTTTATGTGTACAATAGTGTTCTTAAATGGACATATGCATATAATGGACTATGACATATGACATACTGTATTATATAATTTGCAAGACCTCAACTTTGACATTGTGCACTGCTGTTTCTGACTGAAATCTGCTGGATTGCTTTACAGCACAAAAAAAAGGAAGAAGGCACTGTTGTGAGAGCACAGCAGGGGCTTTATGTTAAGTTTTGAGAGCCTCTCACAGTGGCACATGGTGGAAGGAGAGGAAGGTTGGTAAAAACATCACTCTCATTTACATTGACAGCCTTACAGGTGGCAAAGGGATCTTTCATCGAAAAATGGGGAACACTAAAGACAACCAGAAAAACAAGAGCCTAGCAGTTTGTAGAAAGAAAAAAACAGTAAAGATCTGACTGAATAAAGGAATCAGTATTCTTCAAACAAAGTGCTTGTTGAATCATTGAACAATTTCTGAGACCCCCTCCCCCCACACCTTGCCAACATCATAATTGGGAGGGCTGCATCTGAGAATTTTTGTCAACTTTTTAAACAACCTGACATACATGTCCTCATCAGGTGCACCAGGTGTGCAGAATTGTGACTGTAAGCAAAATCTGAACATTTTTTTCTCTCGTTTCATTCTTCACACAAATATGAATACACAAATCTGTCGGTTTTTCTGCAATACCATGACTTTGAGGGGACATTGTGTGAAAGTGTAATTCTTGTGTGTATTTTTTATTTTCACTTAAAGAGACACTTGCAGGTTGAATTTTTTACTAAATTTAAGCTTAACCTTTCCTGAAAACGACCATTTGAAAAGTTAATGCAGGATTTTATATGTTTTAAAAGACATAAGGGCAAAAAATCTGAGGAAAAAGTAGTGTTTTGAAAGCTCTTTTTTTCAACCTCGTGTCATATTAAGTCAGTGTCCTGAACTCTGCCTCAGCTCAACTTGTGGTAGTAGGTGGTAGCGAGTCTGAGCGGTTATAATTTAGTGAGTCTGTCGTTTTTTTTCTGTAGTTTTGCGTTGCATTTCACCATTTTTTATCTTGGTGAATTATTGTGTTTGTGCAGACTGCACAAACTTCAGCCTGTCAGGACTTTTTTGGTTATATTATGCTTTGACAATGAATGAGCTAAGAAGTTTAACCAAGAGCAGATTGTGGAGGACTTTGCAGTGGTCAAGGCTCACAGACAGCTGTTCAGACAGGTGAATACAACAACCAAACCCAGTGATTGTTGTAACTCACTATACAGATGATAACGGCAACAACCACTGTGTTGCCTAACAACATATTGTTGTAAGTGTGGGCTATGCAGTGTGTAAAAACTGCAGCTCTTTCTTTTTGCTTAAATGAGACTAACGCTAGGAGAATCAGTAAGGATACCAAGAACATGGATAATGGACTTTTCACCCTGCTCAAGAAGAAGATACACCAGGCCAGCACTGAGAGGCTCAGGAAGAGTTTCTACCCTCAGGCCACTAGGATCCTGAATGAGGACACCGCCGTATGCATTGCGCTAAGGCTATTTTTAATTACTTATTATTCAAAGTTACTACGACTATAATCAACATTCTTTATTCTTTATTCTTATTCTATTTTACACTTACACTTTTTACAAATTGAAGGAGCTAACGGTCACACATTTCACTATGATTATACACAGTATGATTATGTGTGACAAATAAACTAAACTTGAACTTGAAACTTTTCTGGTTAATAAGGCTACACTGAGGAAGGTGGTGGTATATTTATAACTGATAATTACTTACAGTATATGCACAGCCTCAGATGCAGCTCTTTGTGGATCCCAAAAATAAATACACATTCAGCCAGGAAAAGCCTTTCAGGTTTTAGCTGTTAATTCCAATAATTTTCAACCGGGGTCTTACAATAAGCAGCATATTTGGTTAGCCGACAACTTGCCCTGGAAGAGGATGTCTATACAATTAGTAACAACAGCTAACCCAGACTAATTACTGTGTCTACTTTTAGTTGAACAGAATTTGGAATCATTTATCTAGTTTAGAGAGCTTTAGGAGGCTCTTGCTTTTTGCCCCAAGGTATTTTTGTTGTGAGACTCTGCAGTTCCAGAATCTCTACAACAAAGACTGGCAAGGGCATGACCCACAGTCAGAGTGGTCACAATTTTGAGAGTTCAGTCAGTATATTCACAGTCTTTATCCCTCATGAAACCTACACTTCTTTACAAGTGCAGGACAATCTGCCAGTGTTTCCCAGATAAGGGGGGTGGAGATGCATTTTGCTCATTACCTCAACCCCCTGGATGCTGTCCCACCGATGATGCTGTGTCGCAGATACTTCTTCATGCGCCATTTGATTAATAGATTAATTTCAGAGTAACATGCTCTTATTCATTGTTTTCTCTGGTGGTACTCAATGGTGGAAGCGTTGATTAATGGGATTGAGTGTGGAAATGGTAATCTGCACTTTTGAAATTCATGACCTACTTTATGCACTACTTAAAAAAGGAAAAAAACAACCAGCTTTCTTTGGCTGAGTCTTTCTCATATTATATCTGCAGTAACAGACTTATATGCATAGAAGCTGCAGCATAATTCCCCTGGGCCATTTTGTTTATATCTGCAATAAAGTGCTAGTGTCACATTAAATATGGTAGACTGGAGACAGGGGAGAATATATTTAGTGTGGAGCCTTCAGTGAGTGAGTGTTCCCAGGCCCAGCTGTGGTTTCTCTCCTTGCATTCTAAACTAATGAATTAGTGGACCAATTAACAACACCAAGAGCTGTTCTATCAATTCTCCAGCTTTGTGAGAAAACACAATACTGACTGTACATACTGATACTGATGTTTCTTGGGTTTTGACATTTGGTTTAGTAAGAGATTTCAACCATAACCTATTCTGATCAACTTTGCACATTAGTGGCACAAAATGTCAGAGATAAGCAAATATTTGAATTCTGAGAACTTAAATACCCAGAAATCCAGTATGATGACATCAGTAAACTGTACACAGCATGCTTGTGTTTGCCAATCCAGCCTGTTTGTACACAAAAGAAAGCCAACTGAAGAAGAAAGTGAAGAGAAAATTATACAGCCTTCTCCACGTGGAAATTTCAGTCAATGCTGCTGAGAAGACATTCCACTCTTAAAGCCTCTATGTGTAAACATGTCACATCATTTTAGAATATTTCAATTTATTGTGATGGCATATGTTTTTGTTAGTAGAAAAATGAGACGCTGAAAAATTGGTACAGTGTGCGATGCTTTCAGATCATTCACTGCAATGAATTGAAGCTGTACTAATCAATATTTTTATATGAACAATAATCAAATGATTATCTGTAAAGTGAAAGACTCATAGAGATGAACCCCCTGAGAATTAACACCAACTCTGCAGTTCCCCTTCACTCATGTCTGTCAGCTCTTTGTTTTGGATTTACTGACCAAAACTTTACTGTTTTGGTTCACTCTCATCGCTTTCATGAACCTGGTTTCCAGCAGCAGCAGGCATCTGTTTTCAGTGAAAAAGCTTTGATAAAACCATTGTACACTGCCTGCCTAGCACCAAACAGACACAGAGACATAGGAGAACACAGTGGAGCATTTAGTAGCTAAAGAGGAAGATAATTTTCTTAGGAGCTGGTGGAAACTAAACCAGACCTAAAAGAGAGTGAATATTGGACTTACATTCATCAGGTGGACATTGACATGACTTCAAATGAATGCTAATATTGCTCCGTGTCTGCTGGATGTGAAAATAGGCAATTGTTGCCAAGGCTGGAATTATGGTTCTCTATGGGTCTACGCACAGAATGATGTTGTGGGTAAACATAAGTCCCACAGGATAGCTGATGAGCACACATTCCAAATCTCAGAGTCGCTCAGTCTAATTCTTTCTTTTTAGCTTACCTTTCTTCACTTCTTCTGTTTACTTGTCTTTGTCGTGTAAGCTGTGTAAGAGGTTGTTCAGTCGTTGTTTGTCCGCCCTTGCATCTGCTCACTGAAGATACGGCGCTTGACAGAGTTAGTGCATGCGTGAGGGAGGGGAGCTGCCCGCAGCGTCTGCAGGAGCAGTGATTGACACTGCGTCAGATACTCTTCCTGGCTCTGATTGGTTGTTTTTTAATGGGAGCGATGGATTCTTGCAAATGGCATTAGGCCCAGAAGGTGGAGCCTGATTTTTTTTCACATATTATCTGTCTCATGTGCTACTGTCAGGACATAGTGACAGTTTTAGCAAATATGACCAAAAGTTAAGTTTATACAAGTTACCTACTACAACTTTAACATGTTCACTAAACATCTTTATAAGGTGATTAATATGTCAGATGCTGCATTTTTAGGAAATTCAACTGGCCCCAGGTGCTCAAAAAAAGAAAAAAAATGAATGCAGTTTTAAGTTAAACTTCTTTTTTATCAGTGCTACACCTAGCTGACAATTTGTAGTATAGCGGGGTTGCCAGATCATTGGATCAGGATCTCCCGTATCTTGCTCTTTCACTCTACGTAAAAATGGCTCACTTTTTGCAGACAACACACAAACCTGGGAACTCTGTATTGATCTTTCGATAACGCTGTGTTGAGATCGTCTATGATCGGTAAAAATACTGGCATAATAGGGACAATTCAGCACCGCCTTGACATGTCCATCCACACCTAATTCTATGCCTGTGGGTCAATGACATGGAACACAGATCCCTGGCTGGAATTAAACAGGAGCTATTGCAAGTATACAATACTGTATGTCTTAACCTTTAGGTTACCAGGATGCAGCATGATGGCTGTATTCTAAAACAAAGTTTGCAATTTAAGCACAGTTTAACAAGCCATAAGTGACAACAGTAACAAAAGCAACAATTGGAAAAAGAAAAAATGACATTTTCTTGTATTTTTGTGCTATTAATGGCTCTTTGTCACCGCTGATAAAATGGGTGATGCAAAACATCAAAACCATTGATTTTACATGTCACTGTGAGCAACGCGGGATCATCTCAAGTCTGTCCGAATCAGACACCAGACACCTATCTGACGCTTGCTCCCGATGGCAAAAAAGAAATCTTCAAACAAGAATTTCTTGTGGAGAAAAGCAAGGACGTCCAACGGCTAAATCCTGCCTTATTACCATATCAATTAAATCTGCAGCTTGAGATGGCACAGGCTTTAAAGAATCTATGTGTTTGGTGCAGTCAATGAATATTCCTAAAGCCTGATCAACTCCAAGAAGAAAAAAGACTTGGAGTGCCAAGCTGAGGCTGACCTTGGATATCACAACTGCTGACCCTCAGCTGGACAGGCCAATCAAAAAGTGTTGTTCCCCACGGGTGGATGAGCCAATCGCAGCGTCCAGTGCTGGAAGCCATGTGTCCTACACATGTGCTGTGACTGCTCTGGAGGTGATCACACACATGCAAACAAAGCAGAGAAAAAATTAAATGGTTGACATTGGTGGTGGAAATTATCCTCAAACTTATTTAATCAAGATATTCAAGCAGATTAATGTTAAATCAGCCATGATTTGTAAATATAACAAAATCACAAAAAAAGCTTAAATGCTCTGATTTACAGAGTACAGAGTACCCTGCATGCCCTGACACAGGCTGTGATGAGGAGAGTTATTTGTCCTGTAGTTTTAGGTTCATTTTTGATAATCCTTGCATGATCACATTTCACACTTTCAAATATAGCCAGCATATGTGATGTAAAGCCTTTCGTCCTCCTTTTTTTTTCACTCTGTCTTGTCCTTTCAGTGATGAAACCTTCCCCTCAGCAGACACCCTCTTCTAGTTGCTGGGAAGAGAACAAAAGCTGCCATTCACTGATCTAACTGGGCTTTTCACTGACACAGAAAAACGAGGACAGAAATAGAGGAGGAGAAAAACCACAAGATTCTTTAACTGTTTTGTTTTTATATTGCTTTAAAAAACAAGAAACCTGATATTTGCAAGGACGTCCATGATCTTCGTTGAAAGGAATCAACTTTGAAACAGGAAAAGAATAGTAGTCTTCCATGTCAAATTCATTTGTTTGTTAACTTATCCATCCTCCCCATGGAGTTTTTGGACTCTATAACATCGTTCTACTTGTACCATTGCTCCTAGCAGACATAAGTCATAATTCGCAAGTCCTGCAGGAGGTCCTTGTCAGGGAATTTGGGCAGACAACTGATGCTGTTGTTTTTTGGGAGGACAGTCTCCTTTTGAATAAAATCTTGTGTTCCAAAAATATTTATTTATTATGTCTATAAAGCTGCAAACATGACACTGTCTTTTCATCTTGTGTTATATTTACTGAAACATTGCACATCTAGATCTACTATAATAGTATATATTATGATAATGCAAAGGTGCTGTATTATGTTATTGAACCACCAAAATATCATATAACTTCCTCTTGTATTTTTGATCCAGCTAATAATAAACTACAGCACTGTAACAGCCCAGTGTGTTGGCGTTTGAATCCTGTGTTCTTTTACAAGACAATTGGGAAGTGTGAAATCACTTTGTATCAGTTACTCCTTTTTTTTTCCCTTATCATGTTAGTATAAAGTTGTTTTTAATGGAATGACAAAGCAGTGATATGCTACATTTACATTTTCCCCAGATGGATGCCCACATTCTTTTAAAGTTTTATTGGAATTCATAACTTAGACAAGCTGTCAGTGCATGTCACCAATGCAAGCAGTGTGAAACATGTTTAACGAGGGAGACTCATTTAAAGAGTGGCTAAATGTGCTGATGAAAGCAGGTAGTGCTTACACGTCCATTAAGCAGAACAGACGCATAAAGCCTCAGTTTACTGTACTAAGCCTAAGGCGCAGAATTAAAACAAACAATGCATTAAAGGTGCATTCACACAGCCTGGGACATTAAACTGCAACATTAAAACCGAGTATCCAACTACTGCAGTAGAGGAAGGAATTTAATCTTAACTGCACCATATTCACTACCTGTTTGGGTAATATCCAGAAGTGCTTCAGTAAGTGACTAATTTGATATACAATCAATATCCTACAATTTCTTAATTTCAATATATTTAGCTTTATTTACATCTAGTGTATTAGTTTTTCTCTCCCTAACCCAACCTTAGCTGTCAGTAAGATATACCTATTCTCAAAGGAATTTTTTAAAAGTTTTTTCAGAATAAGTAGGGATACTCAGAAATGGCCTTAATTGGCATGTCAGTGGTACTTCACATATTCTTGGACAGTCTTTCAACAAATGTTTGTATGTCAACAGGCTTTCAACATACAGAGAATATCTGTATATGACTGGATAGAGGAGAATGTCAGTGTTCCAGGTATGTAACAACCATGTCTATGGGACATTGTGGTTAAAACACATCGCACAACTTTTCGCCAGTACACCATGCTATATTTACCACCATGCTATATTTACCTATATTTACCAGGGTGGTGCCGGAAGCCGTTTCCAGTTTCCTTATATACACAACACATTAATCCGTCATGTGATGGATATATCACGATAGATACCATGTTTACACAACTTTACAGTCATCTTCTCCATATGATTTAGAGAATAAATTACCCTCCAATCACTCAATCCAGGAAATGGCAGATTTCATTAACTCCCATAACTACTTCTTCTTTGATTATGACTACTACCTGCAGATATGCCTACAAATACACTTTTCTCCTAAATGCCAACGTGTAGAGAGGCAATCACTTATGATCTTAGAGGAGAATCCTTTTTCCCATAGTATTTTAACGTTGAAATGTTTTTTGGATTACATATTCATGATATTTAAGGGTTCTCAAATGCGACTGAGGGAATTCCATCAGTTCTTTAATGAAAAGACAGTTTGTCTTTTACAATGCCTGTGCATTGCACAATTACAGTTTTCAACTTTTCAGATTTTTGGGTAATTAATTAAAAGGACAACTTATACACTGACCTCTTTGTCAAACCCACAGACAAAAACTCACTCCTCAAAGCAGACAGTTGCCACCCCCTACACCTAAAAAACTCACTCCCATACAGCCAATTCTGTAGGCTCAAAAGCATCTGCAAAACAGTGTCGTGCTTGATTTCTTTCCTCTTGTTCAGCCTCAGTAACTTTAAATAAATAACCACCAATAGGTTCGTAGGAACCAAAAAACAAGACAACAACATTTTTTCCAGGATCAGTTTTTAAACCTGTCATGTTACGCTCCTCCTGATGGGGTGGGATATTCCTGATTAGTCAGTAATAGAAACACAGAAGTCACTGAGAGTCTGTGATTGGTTATGAATTAAATGGCATTACACTTTTACCCATTTGAAGGCGCTATTACACTGGGAAACTTTCTAGCCCCCGCTATGCAGCGTACCTGTCTGACTGAACTTTATCCTAGACTCCTGCAAGAAAGGAGTATCTGGACCCATTCAAGATTAAAGAACTTTATTTGTCACATGCTAATGTAGGATGTGCAGTGAAATGAAAAACTGCAATGCCCCCAGAGATAGCGTAGAACACAGAACAAAAAGCAACCACAACAATACAAAAGAAATTACAATATTTACAATAATGTCAGTATATACATTATTAATATATATTAAATTATAAAATTAAGTTAGATATACATTATATATACTATGTCGTGTCTAAGTGTACTTATATATGTGTGTGCATGAGATGATGAGTTTGTGGAACTTAATGAGGGGGGGCCCTGGTGAGATCAGAGTTTACAAGCCTGGTGGCCTGAGGAAAGAAACCCTGCATTTCTGATCCTCACACAGTAGCCACAGCAACCAGTGCTTAAAGTGGAAAAAAAAAGTGCCAGTACTATTCACATGTTGGCGTGTGTATCGGCCGGTATCAGCAAATCATTAAAGGTTCTGTATGTAACGTTCAGAAAATGCTTGTTAACAATGACACCAATGGCCATTAAGTCAACTGCAGTCAGCATCCTGTTGCTCGCGCGTGTGCTTGCACTTCATAGGCGCGAGCCAGCATCGACCAAAAAAGTGACATGACACACACAAGACTGAACGTGATTGACAGGCAGCTGGCTTTTCAATAAAGTTGTTAAAAAAAAATGTTGATTGCTTGCTAACCAGCTTTATCAATCACTGTTTGTCTAACTTTCACTGAGAGGCTCAGCAACGTCAGCAGAGCTACATTAGCTGGATGAAAATGCTTAAAACAGTTAATGAACTAGATGGATTATAAATAATATGTGTTGCCCGTGTTGAGTTGTGAGTCTGTGTTGTGGTGGGTGCCGGTTGTTTGTTGACGTTTGCTTTGGGATCATACTGCTGTAGTAAGAGGAATCCACTAAGCTAACAGATTAATAATAATAATAATTACATTGTGATGCCGATTTGTAAAAAGTCTGAATTCATGCTTTGTCATGTCTGCCGCAAGACTACAAGCAAAAAAATTTTAAAATGCTTGTTTTCTTAATGGAGTTCAGATCGACACGTTGGCTGAATTAATCTGGCTCGCTACAGCGGTATGAACCCAAAATAAACAGATTTTGCTCTGATTTAATTGCAATAAACGGATCAAAGGGATGCCGAAATAACTACATCATGATGCCGATTTGTAAAAAGTCTGAATTCATGCTTTATCATGTCTGTCTGCAAGAAAACAAACAAACAACTTTTAAAATGCTTGTTTTCTGAATGGAGTTGGATTGATCAGGGCTATGCTATGCTAACATTGTAGCTGCTCCATCAGCACTCAAAATAATGTAATCTAAATTAGGTGTAAATACTGCAGCAATGTTATTGTTTATACACGTAGATATCTACATATTGTGTAACTTTAATATTATATAGCCTAAAAATATGAAGTATTCCAACTTTCACTAGTGTTGCACACTGTTGGCACTGTAGCGGAGCTGAAGAGTCAAGGCACTCAGGAGCGTGCATAAACGCCACATCCATTGGATTTTCCCGGAAAAACTGTCCCGAGTCCTTTACGTATAAATCAGTCTACAGGGTGTTACAGGCAACCAAGAAAGTTGGGGAAGGTCTCATTTTTGAAGTTATGTCACAATCCGTTCACACATTGGCAATAAAAAATGAATAGCCTATAGGTAAATTGCTACATACAGAACGAAAGTATTACATTGTGAATGTCTACCATAAATAAAAGATACTAGGAGATATACTGATTTTCATAACATAAATTTCATCGGCATCGTCTGACTCTGTTCATGTTCTCTTTGTGCCCTTTTGGAGCCAGGCCAAGATTATTGTAAGATTAATGTAACTTTACTTAGACTAGCCGCCCACAGAGAAAAGCGAGTCCTGACGAGCTGCACCACGGCGAAGAACCACTGCACTTCTCTCACTTCTCCAGCACCAGTATGAAGAGGAAGCCAAAGCAGAACCGCATCATCACCCGGTCCACTGCATCCAGAAGTTTGATGTCTGTGGCCAGGGGCACAATGTCCTCTGGTTGAATGGCGCTGTCCAGTATTCCTGGACTTTGCCAAGTCTCGGAGGAACAAAGGACATTCCAGTTCATGATGTCCCATTGGAAACTGATACAGCCACAGAGGTCGTCCAGTTTATTATCCATCGCCTGTACACTGGTTAGCAGGATGCTTGGCAGAGAAGATCCATGCAGCTGGGACCGCAGCCGGTGTCCAATCCCTCATCCTTGTTCCCCTTTCTCCACTTGCGGTGTTCGATTGCAACATTGTTGCAGTCAGACAAGTTCTTCTTCATATCTTCATATGACCTATGGGTTCCATCATACGCAGCCTAATAGGGGCCTCTCTAAAAAGAACAGTATCAAGTAGTTTAAAATCTTCGGCAGAGGTCACATGTACTTTTTAGTACAACATTGCATTTCAGTATGGCTAGAAACAGGCAAAAGACTCACTGCTACTAGCTACACTCACTAGACAGTGCAAAAGGAGAATAATTCAGGATGGAAATTTGAGGAAAACCCAAAATGCTCTCAGTGATTATCTAAGACATACAAGCATACATTAAATCATTTCAGTTCCATTAAGACAAGTAAATATACTGATTAAACCTATTATTATAACAAAATAGCAAAACAATCCATTAGTTCCCAAGACTGCATGTAATGTGGCATATAGTAGTCCATTTTGCAGAGCTTCACCAATGGCTCAGGTTTCAGAGTGGCAAATCCCATGCGCCATTGTGCACAATTCAGGTAACAAGGAAACTGGAGCTACTACTTCACCTGTTCCTAACTACCTATATAGACCTGTGTCTGGGCAGGCAGGACATCCTGCTGCAATGTCTGCAATTGTGGCCTCTAGAGGCAAAAGCAGAGCCTCATGTATGAGTAGCACATTTTACAATAGCAAGGGCAGTAGGCAGTTGTATGGCGGACAAAAGGTCCTGTAGCTGAGATGCATGTTTAATAGGTGTGCTATCTGCTCGAAGAAACCCTCATTGAGCCCATATGCTAGCAAAGGAATGGGCAGCTCCACAAGCGTAAGCAGAATCAGAATAGACAGTTGCAATTTTGCCGGCAGCGTATTTACAGGCCTGAGTTAGGACATATACAGTAGTTCTGCAGTTTGAGCAGAGAAGTGGACAGGGAGTTTGTGGGCCATTACGGTATCAAATGAATTTGTGGAATGGTTCCAGCTGATTACAGCTGCACTTGTATGATTAGTCTGTGTAGGTTTGTGTACAAAAGAGTAACTGTCAACAAATAATGTCAATTCAGCTTGAGGCAGAGGGTCTGCCTGCAGGTCAGGGTGCGTATGACAATCGTCATGCTTTTTTACACAGTCATGGGACGCTCCTTTATCAAACATCAGCATAAATTGGGCGGGATTGACAACAGAATAGCAGATGATATTGAAGTTGGGTTTTGTCAACAATACTTTATAGCCTGACAGTCTACTTGGGGTTAAGCAGATGTGTGTTTAGTTAGTGCATGAGCATGGAGAGAATTACTAAAATACATAGTTTTGGGCATACCCATATTTATGGCAAAGCTGCAGCAGCTTTTGCCATTGAAGAGTCCTCTGTCTCAATTGAATCCAGTGTTTCTCGTGGACATCCCTATTGTGGCCATGGTTTCTCCATGGGTCTTGTGGTTGAGCACTGGGTGGTGTCCACAGAGTCTGTGATGAGGGTTGGTCACTAGGTGGCGTCCACAAAGTTTGTGGTGAGCACTAGCTGTTGGGGCACTGTCTTGTTATGTGGCCCCCTTGCCCACATCCCCAACCTGAAAGACCTGAAAGAGGTCTGAGACCTCTAGGCCCTGATGAACAACCTTGCCACTGTTGCGTGGTTCTTCTCTGTTGGTCTCTGGTGGTCTTGAAAATGTGGGTTGCAGCAGATTGTGTGGCATGAATATCTGGGCTGGTGCCGCTGGCTGTTGAAGAGATGCCGTGGCTTGTGGTTGATAGGGTTGCCGCTGTGGCTGAGATTGGGGCTGGCTGCGGTGGTGTGATGACAGCAGCTTGAGTGACTGTTATTGCATCTTCCTTCCCTTCAGGCCAAAGCTTTTGATCTAGTCCCACCACACCATCCTGTCTGGCCTGAACTGCTTTAGGCATCCACTTTTGTATCATGGTAGTAAACAGGATGGTGGAGCCGGCTGTGCCGTCTCACGGCTACCGACTTCCTGGCTCCATCTTTCCAGCATTTGTGTCAAGAATTCCGTGGTGCATTGCTGTGGCCCCAGTGTGGTGTTAGTCAGGGTGGTGAGATCTGTCACAGCAGGCCACACCTCTCTCATTGCATCCCAGACGTCATTTCGGTGTCGGCTAAATGGGGCTCTGTCATAGTGATCAGTCCCAGCGATCAAGTCCAGCTTGGCCTGTTGTAGGATGGTGTTGGCTTTGCATCCAGCAACTCTTGCAAGGATGGCTTTAATATCTCCCAGGCATAATGATGTGCCTGAGGTAAGGCGTTCAAACATGGTGATCCATGGTGATCGAATTCTGTCTCACTCTCTTCTAGTTTAAATCTTCTGTCAGTGGTGTGGTAGGGATATTGAATCCTCACTGGACTCGGAAGATTTGCTGACACCTGGTAAAGTGCATTGGGTAAATCTACTAGCTGACTACAAAGATTCAAATTCCAAATGCAAATTTGTATGTATCCAATTTTCATCTGAGCCAATTATATGTTCTTTTCTCCAAAAATGCACACACTCTTCTTTGGACATATATTCTTCTGTCACTATTCTTTTCCCATCTCAATTCAACACACTCTGTCCCTTTTCAATTAAACATACTCCGTCTCTCTTTTTCTTAACTTTAACTTTGCTGTTTGTAATACATCAATGTCAAATGAATCAATTCTCGAGCAAACACAGCACACACAATAAGCCAGCACACGATCATCACACTGAGGGCCCACACAGGCATTCGACCTTTTTCACACACACGCACAGACCGAGAAAACAGTGAATACAGGGGATGAGACTACACCCTCCCCTTAACAACAATAGGTAAATACAGGGCCAAGACCTAGTGTCTTTCCCTTAGCGCTGCAGCCCTCTCAGCTCTTCTAGGAGGCAACAACTCTCCTAGATACACATAAATACAGGGCCAAGACTTAATGTCTTCCCCTCAGCGCGACAGCCCTCTCGGCTGTTTTACACAAACTAACCAAACTTTCAGTGTACACTGTCTTCTAGTTAGAATATCAGCAATCTGTTTCCCATATCAATCAATGCAAATATATTTTCCTTGCCTTTTTTTCTGGAAAAACACACACAATTAAGCATTACAAAACACAAGCTAAGACAAGTCAACACTGTTCTCTAGGTAGGATAACAAATTTAGGTTTCCGATATCAATCAATAAAAGCATAGCCTCCATGCCAAAGGGCGGAACACAAGCAAAGTCAGTGTCGCTGTTAGAATATCAAAATCTAGGTTACCCATATCAATCAATTTATTGTTCAAATCTGTATCTAGGTTTGGTTATGTTTCAAGGCATCACCCATTAAATGCTTACATCTTTGGCACTTTCGAGAGCAGGAGGTTCAACACTATGAAATCAGCGTCGGGATGATGCCTCCTGGCTGGCTTGTCCAATGTTGTGGTTGATTTCCTTCCTTTTGTTCAGCTTCAGTAAATTTAAATAAATAACCACTAATAGATTGGTAGGAACCAAACATAAAGATACAGAAGAACAAAACTCTCTACTTCATTTAAGTAGTTTATTCTTCATTTTTCCTGGGATCAGTTTTTAAACCTTTCATGAAACGCCCCTTCTGATGGGTTGGGATATTCCTGATTGGTCAGTAATCAAAACACGGAAGTCACAGAGAGTCTCTGGTTATGAATTAAATGGCATTACACTTTTACCCACTTGAAGGTGCTATTACACAAGGAAACTTTCTTACTGTCGATAAGTAATGCACCTGTCTGACTGAACTTTATCCT
This sequence comes from Oplegnathus fasciatus, assembly GCA_003416845.1. NCBI lineage: Eukaryota > Metazoa > Chordata > Actinopteri > Centrarchiformes > Oplegnathidae > Oplegnathus > Oplegnathus fasciatus. The sequence continues at coordinate 79,384 of NTHP01000835.1, read as the reverse complement.
AGACTCCTGTGAGAAAGGAGTATCAAAACACATAGATAGCGTTCCAGGTAAAAGGCTTTCACTGTTTTTCCCTCGTGATAAAAATGTAATAAGCAAACTTTCCAGCTCTGCACAGCATAACCACCTTGGTTCCCATCATGTTCGTGTGTTGCTCTCTGATCATAACTCAGTGCTTTCTTTGATTAAAATAAAACACATCTAGGTTATGAAATTGATTATGTACCCAACAGTTTCAGGTTGAACAGGTTGAACTTCCTGAGCTGGCGCAGGAAGTACATCCTCTTCTGTGCCTTTTTTCTGATGGTGTCTATGTTGGACGCCCACTTTAGATCCTGGGAGACTGTGGATCCCAGAAACCTGAAGGTTTCCACAGCAGACACAGTGTTGTTCAGAATGGAGGGGGGGGCATTGTTGGGGGGCTCCTCCTGAAATCCACCATCATCTCTACAGTTTTGAGCGTGTTCAGCTCCAGGTTGTTCTGACCGCACCAGAAGGCCAGCTGTTCAGCCTCCCATCTGTACGCAAACTCGTCACTGTCCTGGATGAGGCCGATGACCGTTGTTTCATCTGCAAACTTCAGGAGTTTAACAGATGGGTCTCCTGAGGTGCTGTCGTTGGTGAAGGGAGGAGAGCAGTGGGGAGAGCACACACCCTTGGGGGGCACCAGTGCTGCTCACCAGCCTCACCTGCTGCCGCTTGTCTGTCAGGAAGTTTGTGATCCACTGACAGGTGGGGGCTGGTGTTGAACACCGAGCTGAAGTCCACAAACAGGATCCTTGCATATGTCCCTGGAGAGTCGAGGTGTTGCAGGATGTAGTGCAGTCCCATGTTAACTGCATCATCCACTGACCTGTTTGCCTGGTAGGCAAACTGCAGGGGGTCCAGCAGGGGGCCTGTGGTGTCCTTCAGGTGGACTAACACCAGTCTCTCAAAGGATTTCATGACCACAGACGTCAGGGCGACAGGCCTGTAGTCATTTAATCCTGTGATGGAGGGTTTCTTGGGGACCGGGATGATGGTGGAGCATTTGAAACATGAGGGGACTTCACACTGCTCCAGAGATCTGTTGAAGATCTGTGTGAAGATGGGTGCCAGCTGGTCAGCACAGACTTTCAGGCAGGAGGGAAACACGCAGTCTGGACCTTCTGCCTTCTTGATCTTCTGTCTCTGAAAGAGCTGACACACATCGTCTTCACAGATCCTGAGTGCAGGTGGGGGGTCAGTAGGGAGGGGTGGCAGGGGGTACAGTTGGTTGTGTGATGTCAGAGTCTCCCACAAATCTCCCACAGTGAATAAAATGGTTTACAGTTCATGAATAGAGTCTCTAACTGAGGACTGCATGATTTCTTCAACACTGTGACTTGTTGGAAGCCTGGCAGATAGAGTGAACTATCCGGTATGTGTTAACCAAGCCACGTTTCAGTGAAGCACAGGGACACAGATCTGCGGAAATCCGTGTTAGTTCTGTTGAGCAGCAGCAGTTCGTCAATCTTGTTGGCCAGAAAGCGGACATTTGCCAGGTGTATTGACGGGAGCGCAGTTCGTAATCCCTGCTGTCTCATCTTAACGAGCGCTCCTGCTCGTTTCCCCCATCTGCGTCTCCGGCATATCCCGTAGAGAGCTGCTGCTGCTCTGACTAAAAACTTTCCCGTTCAATGAAAACTGGAGAAAATGTTTGACCAGCAGATAGTCCAATGTTTAAAAGTTCTTCTCTGGTGAATGTGACCAGAGAGGGAGAGCAGAAAAGTATGAATATACAAAAACACAAAAAGTACTAGAGAGCGCAGTATCCATGGCGCCATCTTGGAACTAAATGAAACCACCACACTCTTTTGGTGTCACAATGAAAATGAAAATGCAATTTTCTAACAATTTGAAAATGAAAATCAAAACAGCATTTGAGATTTCATTTTCAAAGACTTAACCTACTTTATAGTGGACAATATTCAAATGCAATAAGCGAAACAGCGCCCCTAGTCTACTGCATGTCACCACACTCTTTTGGGGTCACAATGAAAATGGAAATGCAATCTGTCAGTCCTCTCATCATCGTCTTCAGTTAGGACGTCACTTCCTTGTTCAGTTACTTGGTTCATTAAGTGAGGCTCGCAAACAAGCCGATTGGTCAATCTCACTGTCAAACATGTCAAAAGCCAAATGTCAAACAGCTTTTCCATGTTGATTTTAATAGTCATGGTCATAGAACGCCCATACGAGTATGTGAAAATGAAAACTGGATTATTGTGGAATTGTTGTCATTTTCAAGTTTACATTATCATTTTAATAAAGTCCCTTACAGGCTTCCATAACTCATATTGAAACGTGTCATGATGTGTAGCAGAGTGGACTCAAGTGCAGGACACGGATGGATGAGGTATGATTGTTTTTGTGTGTTTTTATTGGTTTACCCCTTTTTTTCCTCCCTTATACATTCATTATGGAGGAAACATTACATATGAAAATCAAGTAACTGAGATACTGTGTTGACATTGCATAACACATCTACATCTGTTCACTATGGAAATCACATGTGCATTATAAGTGTACAAAATCTTACATAGTGAAAAGGAATTAAATACAAAAGAAAATGGTGTGCATAATACAGAGAAAATAATGTATGCCCAGGAGAACTCAAGATAAGCACATTGGTGTGCTATACCGTGGCCAAAACTCGTAATGTGTTATAAATAATTTTCCAACCTCCATTTAAACCTCTTTCAATTCAATTTTATTTATATAGCGCCAAATCACAACAAAAGTCATCTCATGACACTTCACATATGGAGCAGGTCTAGACCGTACTCTTAATAATGTTATAAACCTAATTATAACTTAACCCACTCTTTACTCCCACCCTCCCGTCCGCCTTTTGACCCCTCCCCAGGGACCTGAGTTTTTTAAAACTATAAATTGGACCTTATATAGTTATTTCCTCTTTTTTTTAAAAAAAAAAAATATTTTATTTATTAAATAATTAACCCCCCCTTACTTGTCGGTACAGGAGCTATAGAAATGTTCATATTATGGCTTACTATATACCCCAAATTTTCCACATGCAGAGTAATACATAAAACAGTGCTTCATATTAGCCTATATGAATGTGAGACTATAATCATGATATAGCTAGTGTTAATTATAACATTCATAGTATTTAATTGAAATCCAGAAAACCAAGTAAATAAAATACATGGACATATTCACATTAAGCTATAAACACATACCTGTACACATCCATAATCCGTACTTAATGTAGCTATATAATCTACAAAGTGGCCATAGTTGTAATTTCACTTTTTCCATTGTTAGAGCAAGAGCTTCTTTTGCCTCAGCTTTCATACCCCTTATTCTTCCTATTGATAATTCTAAAGAAATGAATGAGGTATGATTGGTAACAAGGTTTATTATAAGCTCAAGAGGGGAAGGAGGGTGGTGAATGGAGGGGATGACCGAACTGGAACAGGCAAGATGGAGAACGGAGATGAGCGTAGCTGGTAGAAGTTAGCTTGGAAGCTAGGAAGCGGCTGCAGGCAGGCAAGTAGGTAGGCAGGCAGGCAGGCAGGTAGGTAGGCAAGCAGGAGGAAAGGCAGGCATGAGATGATCCACTGAGGTTGAAACAAAGGGCAGGCTGAGGGTGCATGGTGGTAGGCAGGAGATGATCCACTATGGCACATGGAAAAGACAATGACTATTAACAAGGAATTAACACGAAGAATATACTCAGAGAACCACTGCACTGGAGACACAAGCTCTGACTAACATGGAAGTTGAACAAACAATCTGGCAACAACTGGGTGGAGAACTGGGGTTGATATACTGCAGAGTGATGAGCTTGATGGAAAGCAGGTGAGCAGACTGGGAGAGGTGATGAGCTGATTGCAGACAGGTGAGCAGGAGGAGCAGAGCCAGGAGAGCGAGGAAGGGAGAACCACACCCACACACAAGAACAGAACCAGACAGTGGAAAACAGGAGACACAGGGGAAAAGGGAAACACAGGGAAAATACTAGAAGCATGGCCAGGGCCGTGACAGAAACGGACGCTACAAAGTGCTTCACGATAAAGGAAATGGACTTGCACTTATATAGCGCTTTTCTAGTCTTTCGACCACTCAAAGACTTTACACTACATACCGTTCACACACCAATGGCACAGTCTTCAACAATTCAACATGCAGACTGGAGAAGCCAGGGATCAAACCACCAACCTTCTTATTAGTGTACAACCTGCTCTACCTCCTGAGCCACAGCTGCCCAGATTGGATCAAATGAAAATACATAAGATAATCACATGGAAATATAATAATACATCCAATGTAAAATAAAAATAAATTCAATCAACAGAATTGAAGAAAATATATGACACAGAAAAGTGTTTTGTCAAAATAAAGTTTCTAAATTCGGGCACTTTTATTGGTGGGCACTTTACAGATTTCTGTGTAGACTGCAAACTATTGGCTATAATTGGCTAACAACCTTAATGAACAATGTTTTACTACTACATTTGTCTTTCACCTTAATTTTCATCCTTTTCCAAAAGAAAACACTTCAATGCATGTAGTAATGAAGTATGTGTGAGGTGTGCACATTCCCACCATAAATTCATTTTTTGTAATCATCAGTTTATGTGTGGGAAAAGGCATATGTATTTTTTTTTTGTTTATACGCATGGTTTATACATCTTAAACCCAAGTTTAATAATCAAATGCAAATAAGAAGTGCTTGGAAAGAATATTATCATTGGTAAAAAAAACAACAACAAAAAAACACCTTAGAGTTAAAGTAAGATATTCTTGAACTGCACTTTTTGCAGTGTATGTACAGGCACCATCACAGGTAATATAAGGTTAGTACAATTAAACTAATGCCTAAATTTAATCCTAAGTGATAGAAATGATGGCTAAAGTTACAAAATCAGACCTGGGTTGCAAAAGCATGCAAGTTTCCTTTAATGCTAAACCCATATCCTAATCCTAACTAGCAGTTGTTTAGGAATAAGGATCAATGAAATGTCTAAGCACGAGATACTGTAGTTGTCACAGACAAGTAGAAGAACACACACACAAAGACTTGAACTTGTGTGCTAGAACCAGTCCTTTGGGTTATCTGCTGTCCCTCCATCATTGATGAAAGCTGACATTTTACAGTAAGCTGTGCAGTGTGGCTCCTCTGCGATCAAGTGGGGGAGTCCTTCCTCTTCTGCTTGCCAGTCAGAGCAGGATGCCAGCCAGTTCTCCAGGGGAAGCTGGAGTGTGACTCGACACGGTCTGTCTGTTGCCAGGCTCTTTCTCACAACTCAGTCCACAAAACAAACTCATCCACGGCCAAATTGACATGACAGGCATCAACAAGACAAACTCCTCAGCTTAGCGCAGTCACTCAACTTTCCATCAAACCGTGTGACATCCAACTACAGCATGAGCAAAAAGACAAGGAAGACACAGCATCCCAATGGTTCCTTTTGTGTTTTTCTTCTCTCCTTTTTTTTTTAAACAGTCCACACCTGTGCCAAGCAGATAATGTGGAGATTGCCCAATCAATTGTGTAGTTAGTTGAAGCAGAGTTAAGGAGTCGATGAGGAGATTAGGTCCTGGGGTGAAGAAAGCTTCTCATCAATCATCACTGTTACAGGGCAGAAGTGCTGTATACCTGGAGGAAGTGCAGGTTGCTTATTTACACAGTGCGAGCCAACCAACAGCTAGCTTGTGAATGAGCTTGACACGCCCACAGAAGATTTTCATTTTGTTGTCTTTTGTGGCACCTTTGGCGATAATCAGTAATTGCAGGTGTGTTTCTGGACCTCACTTCAGTTTCAGTTTCGAGTTTCGTCGTCTGTCATCATCGATCTTTTCTTTGTTTCTTCGGCCATAGTAACCGTTTACGCGCCACGCCAGCAGAGACCGGAAAAAACAGTACGCCGCTTCACACACAGGTGAGTTGAAGAATGAGTCTGTTGTGTTAAAAGTCTTGTTAAAAGCCTAACTGTGCGCCGCTTGTGATTTGTCCGGGAAAGTCCCTCCTGACACCCAGGTCATAATACTGCAAATGCTGCAGTCTTTCATCAGTGGGTCATTTCCTTCATTCTCAGCTGTATCTTGTGTTTAATGCTAATTAGCAGATGTTAGCATGTGAACACACTAAGATGGCTATCATGGTAAACATTTTATACCTGCTAAACATCATCAGCATTGTCTTTGTAAGCATGTTAGCATACTGACAGCCTCACAGACCGCTAGTGTGGCTGTGGAGTCTTAGTCTTGATACCAAAAAACCCACTGTTGTGCTCTGTAATGTAACTGTCAACATTCTGCATCAGTAAGTTCTGATATATATTATTCTTATATATATTCCAAACACTGATCTAGATAGATCATGTATGATTTGAAATATTTTTTTGATACATAGAAACCGACAAGTCTCCGTCCATTTATAATCCATCACCGCCCCGGTGGGCCCATGATAGAGTAGCTGACATAAGGTATGGTGTACCCACCCTTGATTTTACCATCACAGTATATGCATACAAATATACAAACAGCATTCGGCCCAATGAGCTAACCATTGATAGTGAAACATCACAAATTTCACAGTAGACTAGTAAATGATGCCAAAGATAGAGGGAGGAATGAGCTGTGGTTAGATCAGCCTGAGATTAGCTTCATGCCAGCAGTTCCTAAAAATTCTCATTAAAATTGCAACTTGTCAGCGGTTTTGCAAATAAAATTGTTCCCTTGATGGTAGCAGATCATCAGACTAAAACGAATATTCATTTTGCCATAGTATCAGCTGAGTGCTTTACAAAGTCGTGTCCCACTTCATGGAGGTTGAGTGCGGTACAATGAAGTGAAATGAGAGATCCAGAAAATTTTGGGAATAAAAGTCATTTTGTATTTTAGAGCCCTTTGCACTCAGAGAGGAAACTGGCTCCAAACACATCTGCACTGCTACTATGCATTATTTGTGTGAAAAGTAACTCACTGCCAACTTTTGTTAGTAGTGTGTGTTTTGTCATACCAGGAAATGCAGAAATCACAGCAGTGGGTCTGCAAACCTTAAAACAAACAAGCATCATGTCTAGTGAGAGGAAAAAAAGGAGAGAAGCAGAACAAAGACAAATCCAGCACAATCTTACTCATCAAACCGCTGAAAAGCGCCAGAAGAACATCTTGGATTATTACCGCCTTAGAGAACAGAGATGCATTTTGAAAATGATCCCCCCCTAATCTGTAAGCATCCTGGAATCCTTGTTGTCAAAGGAGAAATCATCAAATCATCTTAGTGCATAACGGCCCTTTTAGCAAAACTGGGTCGTTTTACTTAATTTACCTATTGCACCAGACTTTTCATTTCTTTCCAGAGGCAGATGCTCAAACAGCTTTTCTAAAATAGGAAATGAAATCTGGACTAGCAGCTTAACAGAAGTGCAAAAGACACATAAACTGAAACACTACAGGGAAGGAATGTAGGGTGTTCAAACATTTGTCTGATACTTGTATGGTTTACAGCAAATACTGGCATCAAAGAAATGGAATGTAATTCAGAATGTAATGTTAAAAAAAAAAAGCATATTTGATATGGAGTAAAAGAGGATTCTCATCATCTGATAAAAAAGGAGCTACTGTAATTATCTGAGATCATTCAGCACAGAGAGGACTCTACACTTAAACACTTACATTGAACATGAATTGCATCTGCAAATCTGCATTTCATGAGCAGCACCATGAGAACAGAAAGCTGCAGAGTGTTGTATAGGCCACGGCTCAGTAAAGTACCATCCTCGCCATGCCTTCACTGGGAGAGAAGAGGGACAACATAATGCCCATAAGCATATAACACAGTTACGAAAAAGCTTATGTTAAATGTTTAATTAAGCCACAATCATGTTTTTTTAATAATGCAAGACTAAATCTCTGAAATATTTCCTTGTTTTTAAATGCACCTCCATCTGCCACAGCAAAAGGCATTTCAAATAACCTTTGTGAGGAGTGAAGCCATAACCCTCCTTCAGTTTGCTGACAAATTCTCTTGTATATTTGCTTTAAATTTTAATTGAGTGGTAAATTATTAAGAGTGTAAGAGCTTGGCTCAGACTCTCCAGGCTGCAAGCTAGCCATGCAATAGCACAGCAACAGTCCATTCATATGCACAGGACCCGTCCCTGTCACCATGTCTGTTACTTCAGAGCCATGTTTGGTTAAAACACGATAAAATACTTTGAAGATTAATCCGATAAGACCCAGTGCCACAGTGAATACATGAAAGATGTCAAATGTTTTGTGGGGGAGGCTTGGACATAATAACGGAAACCTCCTCTGTGCTGTCTTCTTCAGAGGAGCAGAGACACATGGGGAGATTCTGTGCCTCTAATCTTTTTTGGGGGAATATAATTTGCATGGCGCATTTCACCTTACTTTTAAGGGTTTTCAAGCTTTCACAGTGAGCAGCATATTAAAGCAACAGTCCAACATTTTGGGAAATACACTGTATGCTTGTTTGCTGTCTTGTCCTCTCAAAAAATGTCATTTATTCAAGTACCTAAAAACAAGCTGTGTTGATGTTTAAAGGAATTGTTCAGTATCTGGGAAATATGTTGATTCGCTTTCTTTCCAAGAGTGAGATGAGAGGATTGATATTAGTCTCATGTCTGTGTCAAGTTGGGAGATGGAGTCAAGATGGAGTTCTAAAGCTCATGTTGCACCTCATATGTTAGTCAGCACAAACAGAACTGTTTTTCTCTGCTGAAATATACACTCCCCTCCAAAAGTATTGGAACAGTGAGGCCAATTCCTGTATTTTTGCTGTAGACTGAAAACATTTGGGTTTGACATCAAAAGATGAATATGAGAC
>NTHP01000835.1:40475-56363 GCA_003416845.1 Oplegnathus fasciatus | reverse complement strand
TGGTGGTGGAGAGCGCTGTCTAACACGTCGGTCCAAAATCTCCTATAGCTGTTCATTTGGGTTGAAATCTGGTGACTGTGAAGGCCATAGCATGTGATTCACACCATTTTCATACTCATCAAACCATTCAGTGACCCCTCGTGCCCTGTGGATGGGGGCATTGTCATCCTGGAAGAGCCCACTCCCATCAGGATAGAAATGTTTCATCATAGGATAAAGGTAGGGGTGTCCCTGACTAAGAATTTACAGTCGAATCTGATTAGTCAAGTCTTGCCTATCGTTGACTGATCGTTCAATCATGTTTGTTTTGGGTTTTTTTTGCTCATTGATCCATATTATCATTGGCTTCCATTTTTTCCACACCAGACAAAAGAGCTGAAACACAATTTGTCTTCTTGACTTAAGAATTGATTTTATAATAGGATGTGTTTCATCCATTTTCTCACTCATTTGAAAAGTGTGCATTATTATTATTATATTATGACCTTACAACAATAATAATAGGGATGTCCCGAATACCATTTTTGGGCCTTCGTAGCTTTGGTAAGAATTACCGGGGGGGAGAGGGGGCACATGGTTGTGGCTTGTATCGTTTTTTAACTAACTCATCGTAAACTTTTACATTTTTAGCTGTTCCAAAAAATGAAAGGATGTTTTGCTGCCTTTTCTTCTTCACTAGTTAACGTTAGCTAGCTGTAGACTGGACAAAAAATAATTTAATTCACTCAAAGGCTACTGGCAGCTACCGGAAACTTTCAAGGTGGAGCGTTTTCTTGCATTACCTTTCCAGCTTCGGAACTGTAGCTGGGAGACCTCTGGTTTCTTCAGGCTAATTCAACTGGCTTTAGCCTGGCTCGTCAGTTAGCTGGTAACTAGCCTCTGAAGTCTGGGCAAACTCTTTGAGGAATGGTCGGGACACGTTGTGGTAACATTGCATAAAACAGGTGCTTTATTCACTCGTTGCAGCGAACACAATACATGACCCTTATCACAACAGCTTTACTTGAACCTGAGCTTATCTGGACAGTTTCTGCTGACTACACGCACAGGAGAGACTCACTTCCCATAACAAACCTGTCAGACTACGTCACATGCATATGTCACCCACAAGGCCACCTTCCTTAAAGGGGAAGGCTCGGCCAGTAACATGTCACTCACTGCATTAGTTGACGTTGTGAATCAATCAACACACCTTAAAAAAAAAAAAAAAATGAATATTCGAATCCCAAAACTGAAAATCGAATACCTACCCAACGAACGGATATCCAAATAGTCGAATATTCAAGTCCAGCCCTAGATAAAGGTGATCACTCATAACAACTTTGCATTGATTTGCAGTGACCCTTCCCTCTAAGGGGGCAAGTGGACCCAAACCATGCCAGCAAAATGCCCCCCACAGCATAACAGAGCCACCGAATCCCCTCACTGTAGGGGTTAAGCAATTCAGGCCTGTAGCGTTCTCTTGATGTACGCCACAGGTGCACTGGCCCACTTGTCGAGAATATGGTCTTTCCCATAGATCTAGATGCAGATGTCACTTTAGTCACTGTTCCTATTTAAACACGAGCCAGCTAGGCAGTTCTTTGTGACTGAAGCTCCTGCCATCCGTGCCCCAACAATGAGCCCTCTTTCAAAGTCACTTAGATCTTTTCCTCTCACCATCTTGATACAAAATCAGAATCAACTGGGCCTGCTCAGCATTTTTATACATGTCACAGAGCATGATTGGATGTTAACTGCCTAATTGTACCATGCAGTGCACCTGTGTGGAAGCATCTACATTCGTTANNGTTTGTCCACTCATTTATTCAGATTTTTCCTCTAATTTGTCTGTGTCACTCGTCATAATAACAGAATTGGGGAATTTGTGTAAACAGTTCAGCTTCTAAGCACACACACACACACACACACACACACACACACACACACACACAGGGTGTGTGCATGTGAAAGAAAAGAAGCTAAGAGTGAACAATAAATTAATTGGTGTACAATAAAATTAGATGTGTGAAGAGTCTTTGGCGATTAGACCTCACTGTGACATCATCAGAGCTAGGGGTGATTGGCTCAGGGAGATCGTGGCCAAATTTGGTTGGTTAAACAGAAGGAGTGAATGCCCATAATCAGCTGACAGTGTTTGAAGCAGAAAGAGGGAGAGAGAAGGAGAGAGAAAATGCTGATGACTGAGTGCATTGAAAGTCTTCCTGATTGAACTTATGCTAGCTTCATTTAGTTTACTGTATTTACAGTTTATAAATTTATAAATTTGCTGTGCATATACGTATACATATCCATATACACACACATGTATAGGTACATATGTTTGTGGATCAGCTGTTGTACATGATTACCATTTATGACATTTTTGCCTGTGTAACATTATTACTGTTTATTCATAAATGGTGTTTGGTATCTTTCAGCAACTGAGTAGGCCACGCTTTTAAACATGGAAGCATTGGATATGTCATAAACTTCATTAATTCTTTAGAAAAGAAATTGGTAACAAATAAAATAATTAGGATGATTAGAATTAGATTCAGGGTGGCATTGACATCAGCCCCCCTCGCCCCTTTAGAAGACTATAAAAGAAGTGGAAAGCTCTTGTCCCCTCTTCGCTTCCCTGAAACTCTTGTCTCCAGATCTCACTTATCTTAGACTCTTGACTTCATGCCTCACCAGACATGCTGAAGGCCAGCATCCAGCAAACGTTAAAAGAAATCTCCTGAGAGAAGCCTGCTCCAGTCCGACTGCTTGACGCCTGTGTAGCTGACATGACAAAAGTCAGAACTGTGATGAACTATGGAAAACTCTATTGCGTCTCCAGCCCACCCAAGTGGGGGTTTGTGAAGATGTTATCGCCCTGCCGCCTGCTGAGAGAGACCACCGCCAACTCTAGCCGAGTTGCCACGTGGGATTAAGAGCGCCCCCGAAAACGCCTGAGAGGAGATGCAAACCAGCTCAAGTAGAGTTGCCACGTGGGACGGAATGCCTCCAAGAAAGTCCGAGAGCCGGCCCACATCCTCCACTTCTCCTTTCCCCTCTAGAGCAACTTCTCTCCATGCCATCTGAATCACCAGTTGAAACTTTACTTTTCCTGTGATATTTGGGTTGATGTTGCAGCATAAGAGTCATTAGGAAGCGATAGGTCAGAAGAGGGATCTCCAATCAATATAGGAACGATATTGAATGGCTTCATGCTTCATTCCTAACAACCTCTCAGTTGCTGAACGGTGCATTAAGGTGGTTTCACTGGTCAATGTTTGGAGGCAGGGCTGGAGCGCAGCAGAGAGGGAGGGGGAGGGACCTGGAAGTTGTGCTCAAATTTTCAAGTCCACTCCCTTCTCAATCCTACCGACATCTTGCTAAAATACTAATTCGTTGCATCATCCGGTGTAAAATGGTCCTCATTCAATGATTAATTGTTCATCACTGTGTTCATTGCATTTATTCATTCATGTGTATGTCTAGTAGTTATTAGGTGTGCATAGTTAGTAGTTCAATAAACATTTAATTTATAAAGAACTCGATCACGTTGTTTGTGTTTATGAAGTATTACTGTCACTGTACACGAGTCAAGTTTCTGTAGCAACCTTCAGACTGAGACCAAATTAATTAATTCACTATCTGTTTTCCTTTTTCAAGGTGGAATTTAATTAAATTATGTTCTTTAGTATAAATACATATCATTTCTGATAGTCAAAGTTCCATCACTGTACTTAAAGGTATAACAAGTAGGATTTGTTAGTTGCTGTTTGTAAACACAGCATTCAAAGTTGACCCCTCCTCTCCCACTCAAAGCGCATGCGCTTCTGGTCGTCCCATGTGCTTAAGATCTGGAAATTGGTCGCTATGTCGCACCTCACACCCTGCGCACTGTTATTGGCTGGGGACTACACACCACTGCTCCACAGGTTGATGCCCAGAAATGTCTCAAACACAGCAAAATAAGAAAATCCAGGCAGAGGGCAGGGTCTCTGCAGATACAGACACTGCCACACACTTCTAGTGGGTCATAAGTAATGATTGAGAGGGATTCTTTTTGTGTCTACACATTGTTTTTTTAGGAAAATCGTGTAAGACATTCATGCTACAGTGGATTTCAACCATATCCCAGTTATCTGTTTCAAAGCTGCAATTCGGAGTATCCTATACAGGTATTATTCTATTTATAGAAAGAGATGGGTTCAGGTGGCGTTGGTGAGTGGCTTTCATTAATTTTGCCATAGCTTCTCCAACAGTCTGATTTCACTGATATGCTAAATTTAATCTATATTTTTGGTGTAAATCCTCCTCCAATATTTGGAGTCACTTTATGGATTGCTTTTTATTTTCCCAATCTCCCTGTTTCAAATGTTCTAATTCTAAGTTCAACTTTTACTTAATTGTGTTGTGTTTCTGTGTGATTTTCTAAAACGCTATCTCCTTAGAGATAGGAGGTAGTGTTCACAGTTTTCCTATCTACTCTTTTCTTGTAGTTTTGTAAGGAATGGTGCTCTGGAGTACCATCTCTTTTTGGAATTGCAGGTAATTTCTAAGTTGTAAAAATCTATAGACGTTACATTGTATGTACATCATATTCAGTTGATCCAGAAGACTTATGTAACATTATCTGTAGTCCTTTTGACACCCAAACCAAAGACAAAAAGACAAAAGCAAGTCTTATGCTGGGGGACAGTAAACACCAGCCAGAGAGACTTTTCATAACCTGGCATCCCAAATGTTGGTTTTTAATAGTTTATAACTGATCTATAAAGCACTACAGTACTAAATGATTCATTAACTGTCAATAAAGCTATTAGTGACCCTTATTAGATAGAGGCACCAAAACATACAAAAGAAACATATTTTCTTGTGTCAGGACACCTCTTTGCGAATTTTACTTACATAAAATAACATGCAAGAATAAGAATCATGTAGCACCTAACCCTGCTGAGTGACTGCCTTCAGTGAAAACATGTTCATGTCATTGTTTATTCTGCTGTCAAATACACGACAGATTTTACAGCATGTGTGTATTTCATGTGTTGCTGTGTGTGTGTGTGTGTGTGTGTGTGTCTGTGTCTGTGTCTGTGTCTGTGGCCAGTCAGCATTTTGCCAGCACATGCGTCACCATCTCAAGCAGCAGAAGAATATGTCTGTCTCTCCTGTCCTCACTATACAGTATATGTGACAGGAATTTACTCAGTTAGCCAGAAGTCATCATCAGCCAAATGAAAAGGACAGGGCTGTATGGTAGAAAGCATCTTCTATGACATTGTGTGATGTCTTATTAGATAGGGTGTATTTGTGTGTATGGGTTGGAATAGAAATATCTGGCCCTTGTGTTATCCTTGTCACCAGCCCCTTGAGGCTAAATGTATGAGTTCTGTGCTGCTGCCTCCATTGTGAGGCACTTTAAAAGCCTCTGTTGTGATCTTTTATATTCTATTGGCCCTGTGATAAATAGGTTGGAAATGGGCGGGTGGGAGAAACATCCGTTTATCATAATCACTCTGAAAAAAATACAGGAGATCCATAACAATGTTGGCCGCATCTGCAAATTCAGACCCAGGAATTGAAGTGAGGTGTTATGCTGAGACGAGGATTGTGTCTGTGTAGTGATTAAATTCACACAAACAAAGAAAAAAATCGACTCAGCTTTCAGAGATGCAGAGATGAATCATTTTAAAACACAGTAGCTAAACAGCCAAAGAGCAAATGCTGTGTGATCTATCAAAGTCTTGCCCAATTCAGTATTTTCCTCAAGTGCTTTCTATCTGCACTGTTTTCTAACGTCAACACAAGTATAAGGTTTTCTTCACTGAAATCCAAGGCTGTTTCTAAATGATCCCCTTCTTCCTTCCACTCTACATAATATGTAGACCTGCTGCAAAAGTGCATTTCAAAGTGTACAACACAGCAACAATGCAAAAAGTGTAATAACCTGTTAGTAGCTCCTAGAGGCTACAATGTTCACTTCATCCACAATACTAAAGTACTAGATAGAACAAACAGACGGTCTTCCCAATAAAAACTACAGCAACAGTTTTTTGTTCAACTGCCAAAAGAATGTTTAACGCAATACCTCTAGCGGGCCAGTGAATTACCACTCTTGTCTGTCAGGAGCAAAGTGGGAAGTATGACATACACAGCAACAAAACGTTGTAGTGAGAAGTCTAGGGTGGATAGATGGGTTAACAAAACAAGTGACTTGGACAAGAAAGTGGTTTCTTTTAATCATGACGACAAAGGTTCTCTAACCTAAAGAGGCAAAAGACAAGTTTTTTGCTTTAAATTATTATGAAGTAAATGTTGATTGCACAATGCAATGGCTATAAAATATGACACCATCGGCGTTTAGACTGGTTCCCTATAAACCTCTGCTTTCACTGTTACGTCCACGGCAGTACCACAGTCTGTCCCCAGTGTGTCCTTGTGTCTTCCTCTCCCTTGTGATCCCTGTGTTCCCCTGTCTGTCTTTGTTTCTGTTAGTGTGTATGTGTGTGTCGGTGTAGGAGTGACTCATCCCTCCTGGCTCCCAGCTTGGCCCTTCCCAATCACTGCTCATTCTACTCACCTGCTCTGCCTGTACTCCTGCCTTCTATCAACTCATCAACCCAGCAGTATATCTACTCCGGCTCTCCATCTACTCATCGCCAGATCGTTGTTTCTCAGTCTGTGGTATCCTTTCGGTCTTGAGTGCTCTGTGTTTATTCTTCAGAGTTATTCCTCATGTTGTATACTTACCTGCAACCAGGACCGGCACATGCACTTTTGCCACTCTAGGCAAAAAACAATCATGCCGCCCCTTTATTTGCAATGTATCATACCAACAACAACACACAAAGGCCAATATGCCATACATATAACGTAAATAGTCTAGTGCAACGCTAGTGTGCTTAAAGTGTCAACAATATTAAAGTACTGCATGCATGACGCAATATGCAGGCATTTGGCAGATCCATATACAAATAACGAACCAAACAGGTCTGCATAATAACTCCAGTAACCTGGTTCCAAATTCTTTACAGCAGAGTCATGACAGCACGTGTAGCTATTTTCCAAATAATCTAATTTCAGCTCCTCAAACTAAATAATACCAGTGCAAATCTCTCCGATACACCACTTTCTCATGTGCGTAAAACACACACATGCAGCAACTTAAACAATGACTAGAGAGCAAATAAAGCTTACCTTTTAGAAGCGTACACGGCGGGCCTTCATCGCAGCAAAGGTCTTGATTGCATCTTCTATTTCGATTCTCTGTGCCAGTTCATGTTCTATGGAGATCGTTGCCAGTCCATTAAGTCTGTCTTATTTCATTGTACTGCGGAGATAGTTTTTTATTAGTTTCAACTTTTGGAAACTGCGTTCTCCTGAAGCAACTGAAACGGTGAGGGTGAGAAGCACTCGTAATGCTATAAAAGCATTGGGAAAAACTGATTCCATCCCATTGTCTTTGACAATTGAGTCTTGAGTGCGTCTAGTGGTGTAGTTCCAGCTGCTAGACGTCTACTCAAAGCAGTCAACTCCGCAAAAAGTTCTTGCCCATCAACATCTCCGGACTCACTGGGTGTCAGGGCTTTTTCCAGTGCTGTGCATTCTTGGAGAATGTCTGAAGTGTTCTTTTCCTTAATGGATGAAATGTCATACAACACCCCAAATATGTCCCTGTGCACCTGGAGTTGAGAGAACCGCTCTTCCACAGCATTGATAGCGCAGTCCAGTATTCTGTTAAAGAAAAACACTTTGTAATCCTGTTGAGGATCCATCGCTGCCTCGTCATCTCCTTCGTAGTGATACATTTTTTTTCCTCTTTCATGGTAGCACTGCACTTTGTGGAGGAAAGCAGGCCTCTGTTTCCAAATCCTCGGCCAATGATCTTGCAATGGACAGAACTCTCTCAAAATTACTGTCTGTGCGATGGTCCAGCAGGAATCATTTTGTCACATTCAGCTGTGCCACTGCACGAGGTACATCAAGACTCGTCTGTAGTGTTTTGCTGGTAATATTTATCTCATTTAAAATGTCGTACCACGTTATGACGGAACACATGAATGCGTAGGTTTTCATCTTAGCTTGCTTCACATCTAGTTTTATCTCCACAAGCGCCAGTTAGACTTTCATCTTCTGCCAGTGACAGCAGTGCATTATATACATTCCCTAACCGGTGTCAGATGGGTTTGAGCGCATCTACCTGACTTTCCCATCTCGTGTCACTTAAAAGGCCGACTGTGAGGCCACGCTCACCTATGTGCTGTTTTAACACATTCCAGCGAGAGGTGGAAGCAGAGAAAAAGTTATAAACCTCCTGGATTGTTGTAAAGAAGTCCACTGCCTGCAGACAACATGAGGCTGCATCATTAACTACCAAGTTAAGAGAGTGGGCACTGCAAGGCACATAAAATGCCCTTGGGTGTATGTCTCACACTCTTTTTTGCACACCACTATGTTTACCTCTCATATTTGATCCATTATCATAGCCTTGACTTCTCATGTCCATAATGTCAATATCCAGCTCCCTAAGTTTCTTAATAAGAACCTCAGTCATGCTGGCACCTGTACAATCAGTTATCTCTGTGAATTCCAAGAAATGCTCTCTGATCTCCACGTTTCCTCCCTGTGTTGTAATAAAATGTACAATCACAGTCATCTGTTCTGTTCTACTCACATCGGGAGTACAATCTAAAATTATGGGGTAGTATTTAGCTGACCTCAGCATCGTCAGGATTTCCTGCTGAATCTGGGATGCTGACATTGCTATGATTTCATTTTGAATGTCTCTGCCCAAATAGTGAACGTGCGTTTCTTTTGAAGTTACTCTCCTAATGTGTTCAGCCATAACGCTGTCAAAAAGCCCGATCATCTCCACTTGTTTGAGGAAATTGCCATTGTTATGTTCAAACAATCTATCTATGCTACCACGGAGTGCCAGGTTTTGCATAGCCATTATTCTGATAAGACTAATCAACCGCTGCAACACTTTTTGCCAATGCATTGTCTTGGCAGCCAGTTTCCGCTGATTTTGTGCATCTATAGTGTTTTGCGAGGCCAATCTTATGTCCAACTTTTTCCATTTATGAAAACTTTCCATGTGCTTAGTTGATTTTTCATGGGTGCTAAGGATGCTTGATATATTTTTCCAGTCTTTAACACCGTCGCTTGCGAGAGCTGACTTTGTTACAACAGAAGCAAAACGTAACATCCTTGCTTACTGAATAAACAAACCAGGGCCTTTCCAAACTCTCTCCATTTGTTAAAGTCCGATTATAATGACACACAGAAAATTTTCTGTGTGCACTGTCCCTGGGGAAATCAATTCCTTACACTTGATATGGTTCTCTCTCAATGAAAAAGTTTTGAAGTCCTTGGGTTACTGTTGTTGGCCATTTGCTGGGATCATTCAAAGTATCCTCACCTTGTACAGTTATTTGTTCAGGTGTCTGCGATGACATGGCTAACATTTGTTGTTTCTTGTGGAGCGATGTCGCTAGCTGAGTTAGCAATCTCCTGACTTGCTCCTGGACTTTACGGTAGATTTGAAGGCAGGCTAGCATCTGCTCTCATGGTGCTGCTGGTGCTAGGACCTGCTGTTTCTCCTTGTGGAGAAATGCCGGTAGTTGGTTTGGTAATCTTCTGACATGGCAATGGACTTGACGGTAGATTTGAAGGCGCGTTAGTGCCTGCTCTGGGGATGCTGCTGCTAGCGTTAGCACCTGCTGCCTCTTGTAGACAAACGGTGGTAATTGTGCAAGCGGTCTCTTGGTTCGGTGGTGGACTTGAAGGTGCATCATCCTTGCTAATACTCCCGGGATCAATATACGTTCACAACGAATCTTTGTTTTTGGAGCGTTTGCTCCTTCAATATTCATTTAGACATGCTGCAGTATTTCCTTATCCTTTCCTTCTTCTGTTGTTTAATTTTCCTTATCCTCACATTGCATTTTTTTTTTCTTGAAGACAATCTAAATTGGTGTCAGTAGGCCAGGCCTCCATTGGCTCGTGAGAGCTGGGGTTGGGAGGCGGCGAAAGGTGCAGTGTGATTGACACATTCCTCAGCAATATATTGTGCTTACAGAACGTAGCCTAGCGAACCTACAGTTATTGCTATTAGTTACTCTGCGAGTTTGTTCATGAAAGTGCCACTCTAGGCAACTGCCTAGTTCGTCTATGGATGCGCTGGCAGTGCCTGCAACTCTGTGTTCCATGTTTCCACAATCATTGCTATTCTGGTTCCCTGCCTGTCTGTTCATCTGCCTACCCATCAATCTGCCTGCCCACCATCTCCCTCCTGCCCTGCTCCGAGCCTCATTCCGCCAGCCACACTCACTCCATCCACTCAGCTCCTCTCAACTCAACCCCTCACCATTGCCCCTCATTCCTCTGCCTCTATCCCTCCACCTCATCTCCCCATCATCCTCATTCCCTGCAATAAACCTTCATTTAAACCTTCACCTCCTGGTCTGAGTCTGCATTTGGGTTTGCCTGCACTGACCGTAACAGAACGATCTGGCCACTATGGACCCAGCAGACTCGGACCGCCTTCGTCAAGCTCTCGCCTCTCAAGGCGTCCTCGTGGAACAGCATGATCAGGTCTTACGTGATGTCGTGGAAACACTCAAGACCCTCTCAGCTAACGTGGCAGAGATAAGACATCAAGTTAACCAGGTTTCCTCACATCTCTCATCTCCAGCCCCTGTATCCCTGGCTAGCCCACCTGCTCCAGTTCCTTCTCCAGCCCAGGTGACTCCCCAGTCCAGAGAGCCCCACATACCTGCACCTGAGCCTTATGCGGGAGATCTGGGTACGTGCAGGTCTTTTTTGATTCAGTGTTCACTAGTGTTTGAGTAGAAACCCTCCAACTATGTCACAGATAGAGCTAAAATATCTTATCTCATGGGGTTGCTTAGGGGGAAAACTTTAGCTTGGTCGTCTGCAGTGTAGGAAAGTCAGTCCCTGGTTAGTTCATCTTTTGCCAGTTTTATCTCTGAGATGAGGAAAATATTTGACCATCCTGTTAGCAGTTGAGATGCTACTAAACGCTTCCTGTCTTTACGTCAGGGTTCAGCAACTCCAGCAATTTCTGGGTTTTGCTAACTTCTACCAAAGATTTATCAGAGGCTACAGTCGTGTGGCCGCACCAATGTCCCGTCACACCTCTACTGTGATCCACCTCTCTTGGGCCCCTGAGGCTGCCTTCCCAGAGCTCATAACCCACCCAGATCCATGTAACGGTTCTAACCACTGTCTGTTTGTTCCCGACTCTGTCCGGTCTCAGGTTCTCCATTGGGCTCACAACTCCCGGTTTGCCTGTCATTCTGGAATCCATTGTACCCTGCAGCTGCTTAAACAACGCTTCTGGTGGCCCTCCATGGTAGCTGACCGTGCTTTTGTGCTCACATGCACTGTGTGCTCGCAATAAGTCATCTCACCAACCATCCACAGGTCTCCTCCATCCCTTACCAGTCCCTAGTCGACCATGGATCCACATTGGATTGGACTTTGTCACCGGACTCCCACCTTCGCAAGGTAATAACGCTATACTCACTATTGTGGACAGATTTTCCAAGGCTGTACATTTCGTGCCCCTGTCTAAACTCCCCACAGCCTCCGAAACAGACCGGCCTTCCTGGTCCACAATGTAGTCCGGTTGCATGGGATCCCGGCCGACATCATCTCCAACAGAGGTCCACAGTTTGTATCCCTGGTATGGAAGGCTTTCTGTTGGGTTTTGCGGTCATCAGTAAGTCTGTCTTCAGGTTACAATCCTCAGACCAACAGACAGACGGAGTGGGCAAACAAGGACCTGGAGGTAGCACTTCGTTGTGTTGCAGCTTGGAACCCCTCTTCCTGGAGCAGCCATCTTGCTTGCCAATGCATCGCTGACTGTCATTGGACCCCTGCACCCAACTATCAGCCAAGTCAGGAAGTTTGGCTGTCTTCTAAGAACACTGCATTGCAAACTGAATCCAAGAAACTATCCCGCTGTTATATTGGACCATTCAAAATTGACAGTATTATCAACCCTTCTGCTGTTAAACTCAAACTGCC
Source organism: Oplegnathus fasciatus (assembly GCA_003416845.1). Classification (NCBI taxonomy): domain Eukaryota; kingdom Metazoa; phylum Chordata; class Actinopteri; order Centrarchiformes; family Oplegnathidae; genus Oplegnathus; species Oplegnathus fasciatus. The sequence goes on along the minus strand of NTHP01000835.1, from coordinate 44,333 downwards.
TCCATCCATGAAGATTCATCCCACCTTCCATATGTCTCAGTTGAAACCGGTCTCTGTCAGTGCTTTGTGTTGTGTCGTTGTTTCTCACTCTGTGGTATCCTCTCGCTCTTGGTCGCTCTGTGTTTAGTCTTCAGAGTTATTCCTTGTGTTGTATACTTACCTGTAACTTACCTCTGTCTTCCGTGTTTCCGGGATCATCGCTCTCCCAGTTCTCTGCCTGTTTGTTCACCTGCCTGCCCATCAGTCTGCCTGTCTGCCTGCCTGCCCGCCATCTCCCTCCTGCCCTGCCCTCCGAGCCTCATTCCACCAGCCTCACTCACCCCATCCACTCGGCTTCTCTCAACTCAACCCCTCGCCATCGGTCCTCATTCCTCTGCCTCTATCCCTCCACCTCATCTCCTCATCATCCTCATTCCCTGCAATAAACCTTCATTTAAACCATCACCTCTTAGTCTCAGTCTGCATTTCGGTTCGCCTGCACTGATCGTAACATTCACTATGCAATTCTGTCTGCCACCGGGTATGATCTCCTGGGAAAATGCTCGATTTACGGCACACACTGCGGCGTATACTACCTTTTAGTTTATTTGACAGTATACTCAGTGCAACTGCCGTCAACCAACCTCGCTCGCTCACTACAGTTCATCAAAGCGTAGCTGCTTATTTTGGCTCTAACTTATTTTCTGTCCATTTGTAAGCCCCGTTTTTTGTCTTTATATTTGTTTACATTTTCACAAAATAGAATAGAATAGATCTTTATTGTCCACCAGGGTGGAAATTTGTCTTCGGCTCACCAAGCACAAGAAACAGCAGCATAAAACAAACACATAAACAAGGTCACATTATGCATTAAAAGTTCAGTTCATGTCAGTGTCTGTGGCTTAAGTCTCATCAGTCAATCATTTTGTAGAGTTAAGAATATTGGTAGCACCTGGAATGAAGGATCTCTTAAATACATTTTTAGTTGCCAGAGGCATTCTATAGTGCCTCCCGGAGCTCAAAGGCTCAAACTGGCTGAAGAGAGGATGGGAGTTATCTGCCAGGATACTCCTTGCCTTCTTCATATAGCATTTAACAGCACCATTAAAGTGATGAACACATTAATGATCAATAATTATAACCCAGTAATATCATATATTATTCTGCGTAATGAGTACTTTTACTTTTGGTACTTTAAGTATATTTTGATGCTAATACTTTTGTACTTTTACTTCAGTAACATTTTCAATGCAGAACTTTTACTTGTAACTGAGTATTTCTACAGTGTGGTATTACTACTTGCAAACGTACATTTGAAGCGCTTGTACAGGGGAAGAGACTTAAAAAATAAGAAAAGCATGATGTGTGTTCTCCCTCTCCTTCCCCTCTCTCACCCCTCTGTGCCTCTCTTTCTTCCTCCCTCTGTCTCTACTTTTTCTATTTCTCTCACACCTCATCAATCTCATCCTCTTCCGCCTCTGCTTCTGGGCCCCTGTGCTCTCTCTTTCGTGTGTGTGTGTGTGTGTGTGTATTTGTGTGTTTGTCCACCAGTGTGCTAGTGCACCAGTAAGCTTATGTTGTTTTCTCGTTGTATTTTAATCTCAAAATGCTCCAAAAGGCTTCATTTGCGTATTAAAATTTTCCCCACAGCTACCTGATTTTCATTTCGTATCTTGTCACCTTTTTCACTACTCTTGAATTTGCAGGTCTGCTAAGTAACTATAGCTTTGCATACGCCCTGATACTTGAGCTGGTTTTGCAGACAAATTTTAGTTAAATAGAATAACACCTGTCCAATGAATGTAATATGTATTAAGAAAACTGAATACTGTGTTCTACTCCACTTGCTAACTGAGGGCAAATCCCCCCAAAAGTTCTTACTTCACACTAATGGCAGAAAAATAATTTACTGACATAGCTATTTGAGACTGTAAAATTTTTACTGAACCTTATGGATCAGATTTTGAGTGTTACGTGACATTCAATTCTGACAGTGGCCACTAATCCAAAACCGCCTCATAGCTCAGCACTGTTTCTGAGTGTCCTCTTTGAGTGTTGGTATGTTTAATTATGTTGACATAGCTCAAAACTGGAAGTTTAAAAAATATTTCAATGTTGTCGAGGAAATATTCAACCTGATCTGCCCCCCAGTATATACACTTTTTAATCCCAAAAGTACATAAGAAGTACAAAGCATTTATGTGAACAGTGTTGGCTGTGTTGCAGCTTTTTGTTTATTGTCTTTTGTCTATATATGTTTTGAACTGATACATTTGCTATTTTGTGTCTGTTCTATTCTGTTATTCTTGTCACTGTTGCTCACCTATGGGCAGAAATATGTCACTAGAAACTGAATTTGAATCATTTTTATTTGAATTTGAATTGCTCAACTTGAATAATTTCATTGAAAAACCGAATCTGAATAGCATAATTTGAAATTGAATTTATTAGTTTGGAAATGAATTCCAATAAACTTGAAACTGAATGTAATATTATGAAACTGATTTCAGTTGCTCTGAAAGTATTTGATCCTCACTGAAAATTCAACTCTCTATATACTTCCACATTCCGTTCTCGCGATTCAAATTCAGTTCTTACAATTCAATTTCAGTTCACTGAGACACACATCCAGTCATTGAGGAAGAGCAATCGAGTGCAGATTCACAGAATTCCTTTTCACATACTGTAACCAGAGGTGTAGTGCTATTTGTTTAAGTACCGGAGTGCACCTATGAAGCGTGCGCATGCGTGCACGCGCAAGGTTAAGTTGTGGCTCGTTTTGAAGGTTATGGAACCACTGTTCCTACAATGGCAAGTTTACATACATGCTGCCTTTTTGTCTTTACTAGTTAACGCTAGCTAGCTGTAGACTGGAGAAAAACCAATTCAATTCACTGTGCCGCTCAAAGGCTACCGGCAGCTACCAGCAACTTTTAAGGTGGAATGTTTTCTTACATGTTACTCAATGAATGAGTTGACGTTGTGAATCAATCAACACGCCTCAAATGTCAATATGACAACTTTGACCGTTCCATTTGGTTTTATTGGGTCTCTTGCATGACATACGCTTTAATGATGATTGGATCTTCAAGCACTTAAAAAAAAAAGTGACGGAGTCGTTTGGTACGCTCTGGCAGCACTACACCTACGACTGTAATGACTGTTTTCTCTCAACAATATCAACGATAAATGGGAACTAGATATTTCGAAAGCCTAAAGTTCAATTTAAAATTCAATTTCAAATCATGCTATTCAGATTCAGTTTTTCAATCCAATTATTCAAGTTGAGCAATTCAAATTCAAATATAAGTGATTCAAATTCAGTTTCTAATGACACATATTTCTGCCCATACTCACCTGCCTCTATTGTGTTTTGAACTTAAGTGTTTAATTCTGTATCACTTTGTAACACTTGTTTTAAAAGTGCTATATAGATTAATTTTTAATCACTTATGTACATATCCATGTCTATCTGTGTACCATGGGCGTCTCTGTAGATTATTTCAGAGATACATTCTTCAATGAATACCTAAGGGTAAATATATGCAGGCTGATCCTCAGGGGAAGTGTCACAGACAGCAGGCAGGCAGGGAGTTTATATAACCAAACAAAGCCCCTGTGAGAGAAATGGTCTAACTCTATAGTTCTACAGGAAATCAAGAGAGAGCAATGAGTGAAAAAGGAGGTAGGGAATGCTCCGCTCTAATATTTATGAATGATTCTTTTGTTGTGGCAGAGCTGGTAGGCAGACAGGAATGCAACATCCGTCCCTGGAGCTGCAAGGTATTTGAATGTTGAAAAATGCATGAGCATTTTTATTGATAGGAACACAGATCGCCCTTTGATGGATAGCGTCTGATACCTCGACATAAACGGGGG
>NTHP01000835.1:21820-33946 GCA_003416845.1 Oplegnathus fasciatus | reverse complement strand
TCTCAAGGAAAATTGAATCGAACGCAACTGGATTTTTGGTTTTGTCTGTGAAGTGCTTGTTTAACCAGTCTAGCCTGGTTAAACAAGCACGAACTGATGAAACCTCTTGGATGAGAGGTGAAACATCTTCACAGACAAAACCAAAAATCCAGTTGCGTTCGATTCAATTTTCCTTGAGACATGTCAAATTATGCACCCCTCATTATCTATGATCAGAAACACACATCTCTAACCATTACACTGTCACAATCACAGCTGTTGTACCAGTTATAACTATATTGTTGATGATCATAAGAATAATACAAATGTACATACTTTGATTTCAGTTTACAGTTAATGAAAGCAATAAATAATAATTTAAACTGACATAGTTGGCTCAGAGAATGAATAATTCAAAGATGCAAATTTTGTCATTGTCATGTGCTCAGGAACAGCTTGCCTGGGGATACAAACAGTGAGATGTAAAATAAGAAAGTTGCTTTATAAAATACAAACATGCATTTCAAGTAACATTTGAGTTTACAGTAATTTTTAATTATGTGGTAAGTATACATATATTCTTGAAATTTGCATTTTTTTTCACTTGTATTTTAGTAGAATACAACTCTGATTCATGTTTTTCTCATCTATTCATGTTCCTTTAAACTTTTCTTCTTGATATGTTTTAGACTTGTTAACACCAACATTTAAGCACAATACACAGCAGTGTCTGACACATGTCAAGATACCCAGACCCATTGTTCTCTATGTAAGTCCACACACTGGCAGTGTCCTGGCATGCATTATTGGGGATTGATGAATATCAGCTTGTCGGGATACACCACTGTCCAATTCCTGGAGCTGATGTGCTTCTCCTGAAAAGTACCAATTTTATTCAATTATAACTTTACTGTATTTTCATTTTGTTTTTTTTTCAGTATTCAACTTTACTGTTGCTGTGATCCAACTTGTCCTACCCTGTATTCCTACAAATAAGGTTCATTTTGGACTGTTCGGCACCTTACAATTTCCTTGTAATTATTTGGCTTAACCTTAACCATACTTTAACCATAGTTTATTTGCCATAACCATGATCTTTCCCTAACCATAACCCTATAATTGTTTCCATTTGCAGATATTGTAGAGAATTCATTTAAAAAATGTTGGCATTGAACTCTTTGCAGGTCTGTGTTTACCTACGGTGGTGTAGGTCAGAGTGCAGTGCACAGCAGAAAGTTTTGATGTGATATTTGTTAGTGAGAAAGCGTGAAAGATGAGCTTGGCACAGTCGGTGCACTCTATTGATTAAGCTCAGTTTGATTGCAGGATACATACGTTTTAATTAATCATTGGGGTAATCAAAATGGCAGCGATATTCCAGGCTCACAGCTGACTTTTGGGACCAATATGAAATGCTATTGATTAACAACCTTTGCTTTTTTTTCCTGTAAAGAGCCACTCTTGCCGATGGAGGCTGAGAGATTGACCTTTCAATGCAGCACACACCCAAACAAATCATCTTTTCTCTTTTTATCTGTAACATGGAGACGCCTCCCCTACACACACAGAGTTATACTTTCTCGATCACATGCTTCCCCTCCCTAACACACACACACACACAAATCCACTGCATCCTTCACCTGTGCAGTAACAAGTCTCCAAAACAGTTACATCAAAGTCCTTTCAAAAGTACCCTTTGTGCTTTGATCATATTTGGAAAAGGATGGAGTATTTGTCTAAAAATGGTTATTTTAATGACATTTTGAGGTCTCAGAATGACTTACTAGTTATGTAGGACTCTGTCTTCAAATCTTTAGAATACATACAGTATATACTGTGTAATATATTCACTAGTATTTAGGGACATCAAATCTGTTGTGTTAAACCAGGATCATGTTATTTTTTTTGTAAGACTCTTATAAAATACGTTTCAAGGCTTCATTTATTTGTTATTATACAACACAGGGTTGTATAACAAAATTCAAGCTGTAGTCCCGTTATGCTACACACAAAAACAAACAAACAAAAAACCCCCCTATGAATTATGGTGGAGTGCCGAGGATGACCTGAGAAGTATCACAGCCTGAGGAAAGAAGCTGCTCTGAAGTCTGGTGGTACAGCAGCAGATACTTCTGTATCGCTTGCCAGACGGCAGCAGGGTGAACAGGCTGTTGCTGGGGTGGCTGTTGTACTTTAGTATCCTTTGGGCTTTGCGCAGGCACCTCACCTCACTGATGCTCGGTAGATAAGTACCAATAATGTTCTGGGCGGTTTTAATCACCCACTGCAGAGCCTTCCAGTCCTGGGCTGTACACATCTCATGCCAATTGTAAATGTTTACAATCAGGATACTTTCTATTACTCCTTTGTAAAAGTTAACAAGAACTTATGAATTTTGCCTTTTTAAGTTTCCTTAAGAAATATAGCAGGATGGAGATGGGTGATGTCTGACAGGTTCTCTGTGAGGCTGATTCCAATTCACCTCAGTTTTATTGATGTAGACAGGAGTGTGTGTCTTCATCTCCTTTTTTCTAAAATCAAAGATTAGCTCCTTGGTTTTGTTGACGTTGAGCAGTAGATTGTTCTCTGTACACTACTCTTGATTTCCTCCCGATATGAATTCTCGTCATTGTTTGAAACGTGACCAATGATGGTATTGTCGTCCACAAACTTCACAACAGTTCTCTCCATGTCATGGGTGTACAGCGTGAACAGGAGGGGGCTGAGTACATAGCCCCTGAGGGGCTCCTGTGTCGAACACTAGTGTGGAGGAGGTGTGACCACCAATCTGAATTGTCTGTGGTCTGTTTTTTTTTTTGACTGGACCGCAGAGGGCCAGCCCTATAAACACGAAAGTCTGTTACTGAGTGAGTGAGTGCGTGAGTGAGTGACTGATTTGTTTGATTTAACTTCATCACTCAATCAGTCAAACATCTAAAGATATGAGTGGAAAGTATTGTTCTTGCAACTGCATTTATAACATTTTTTCACTCAAACATAGCTTAACTATGTCATGTGATATGCTATCTCAGTACACTTTAAGAACAAATATTACTGGGACCATGACAGAAAAATTCCAGATGGACATTTAATATCCAGAAATTCACATTATAAACACTGCCACTTTCTATGCGTCTAACAATTTGGTCACAATATAGCACATTGACCATACACGGTCCCGCCATATACTAGATTTCGACCTAGTCTTGTTATGCTTAGCTTACAATTAAAACAGCAAATAAAAATAAAAAAGTCTTGCTGAATTTTCATACCAAAAAAAAGAGCATTCATAGATTAAACTACCTGTATAAAACAAAAGACTGGTGGCAGCAGGATAAACTGCACTGGGAGTGGGGGAGCTAATAACCCTACCCACCAGTTTCTCGAGGGGAGACACCTAAATTATACTATGAAGACAAAACAAAGGAAACGGCCCGACAGCCCTCTGAGAGGCAGAAGGGAATATGGGCTAACCAGTACGGACTAACAAACGTGAAGACAACGTCTAACGAGATGAGGATTCTTCGGAAGTGCAGGTGCGGTAGTAACAACATTCAGGGGACTCCTGGGGAAGGTGAAGTGTGGTGGCTATAGCCGTAAGCACTTTGCACTGGTCAGACAAGTGTAAAAAGCTTTGCATGGCCCAGTAGAAGCCAAGCTAAACCTATTGGGCAAAATCTCCAGTGTTCCGAAGGGCAGATTTAAATGTATTTTGCAGTGTTGGGGAGGCTACTTTGAAAGCAAAGCTTTGCAAGTTACCAATTACTTCACACTGGAAGACGCTGAACGACAGCAAAGCTACCCTAGGGAGAAATCCAGTTTCTGACTAAAGCTACTTAAAAAAAGTAGTTCAAACTACTTTGTAAAAAAGATCAAATCGACATGTACATGTGATACAAAATTATAACAAAATATAATACAAAAAAGTCAAATGCCAGCAAAAAATGCCCACTTGTTCACAGGTCATACCTAAACCAAAAAAATAAAATACCCCACTATTCATGGGAAAGTGCAGGAATGTCAGCTTTGACTGATGGACATTGTATACAAAACCAGACACCTGCCTTCAGAAACTAGAGTCTATTGCACCAAGCAGGATTACTAATATATATCTAATATATCTAATATATTCAAATTTAGTTTTACTAATTCAGGTACAAAACATTAAAAACTATGGACAAATAATGCATTGCCTGGGCATGCCTTCACAGCAGTGAGGATGACAGATAAAGGATGCGGGGCTGGTCAAAGGGGCAAAGCAATGGTAAAATTTAAAAAAACTATTCATTTCCTTTTATGGCCCAATGTTGTTTGGAGTTTCAGTAGTTAGCTACACAAAAAATGGCAAAAAAGTAATTTAAACTTATAATCTCGCAGATTTTCATTTAAATAAATGTCACAAATGTAACACAATGGTGACTGAGCCTATGGTCCACTGATGAAAGCCCTTGCATTTGCAGCATTGCTTCAAGTGCTTCAAGATTTTTCAAGCAATTAATTTTTGCTTTTCCAGCAATGCTTTTAAGACTTTTCAGACTATTTAGGACCTCTCTCCTTTTTAAGTGTCATTGGCACGGTGCTCAGTAGCACAGTGGTTAGAGTACATCACGTGTGGCAAAACACTTTGTGGGAATAGCAGAGTCTGCGGTTTGACTCCGCAGTGGAATGCATTTGTGCTTTCAGATTTTTCAAGCAATTCATTTCTGCTTTTCCAGCAGTGCTTTTAAAATTATTTTAGCTGTTAGCATTCACACGCATTTTCTGCAAGAAATGCAGTTTCTGGTTAAATTTACAATTTACATCTCTCCGAATGCCTTCATGGGTGACACAACCAACAATTGCTATCTAACAAAATCCAAAAAGGAAGTACAACCCTCAAGGAACACTGAAATTTGGGATATTTGCCTCCAAATGCATGGTTATAAGAGAATATTAATTTGTTTTGTCATGTATTTTGCGTATAACATGCTCAAATAAGTACTTTCTGTTCTCAAATAACAATTTACTGCCTTAAATCACTACTTTTGGCACTTAATGTTTCTTCCCTTACTTTATTCATTTGTACTATCAGATTGACAAATACCATCAAAGTGTCGGCACTGTCAAATGCATTTACACTACATATGCTCCATTCAGCTGCATCTACAGACGGGTGACAAATTAAAGGAAAAAACAGAATAAATGAGTGGAGAAACATCATGAATGCACATGCTTCCACACAGGTGTACAATTAAGCAATTAACATCCAATCATGCTCTGTGGCATGTATAAAAATGCTGTGCAGGCCCAGTTGATTCTGACTTTGTATCAAGATGGCAGGAGGAAAAGATCTAAGTGACTGTGAAGGAGGGTTCATTGTTGGAGCTTCAGTCACAAAGACTGCTCAGCTTAGAATGTCAATGCAGGACATGATCAGACTGTGTCAGCAAGAACAGTCCGTTGACAGTTACATAGAGAGGGATATTATAGTAGGGTTGCAGTGCATAAACCCCTCATTACAAAGATGAATGCACATTTGAGAGTTCAGTGGTGCAAAAACCATCAGCACTGGTCAACAGAGATGTAGAAAAAAGTGATATGGTCAGAAGAGTCATCCTTCACCATATTCTCGACAAGTTGGTGAGTGCATGGGTGGTGTACACCAAGAGAACAGTACAGACCTGAATGCTTGACCCCTACAGTGAAGGGATCCAGTGGCTCTGTTATGCTGTGGGGGGCATTTTGCTGGCTTGGTTTGGGNCCATTAGTCCCCTTAGAGGGAATGGTCACTGCAAATCAATACAGAGTTGTTCTGAGTGATCACCTTTATCCTATGATGAAACATTTCTATCCTGATGGGAGTGGTCTTTTCCAGGATGACAAAGCCCCCATCCATAGGGCACGAGGGGTCACTGAATGGTTTGATGAGTATGAAAATGATATGAATCATATGCTATGGCCTTCGCAGTCACCAGATCTCAACCCAACTAAACACCTATGGGAGGTTTTGGACCAACGTGTTGGACAGCTGTCTCTACCACCATCATCAAAACACCAAATGAGGGAATATCTTTTGGAAGAATGGTGTTCATCCCTCCAGTAGAGTTCAGAGACTTGTAGNCAAATCAATACAGAGTTGTTCTGAGTGATCACCTTTATCCTATGATGAAACATTTCTATCCTGATGGGAGTGGTCTTTTCCAGGATGACAAAGCCCCCATCCATAGGGCACGAGGGGTCACTGAATGGTTTGATGAGTATGAAAATGATATGAATCATATGCTATGGCCTTCGCAGTCACCAGATCTCAACCCAACTAAACACCTATGGGAGGTTTTGGACCAACGTGTTGGACAGCTGTCTCTACCACCATCATCAAAACACCAAATGAGGGAATATCTTTTGGAAGAATGGTGTTCATCCCTCCAGTAGAGTTCAGAGACTTGTAGAATCAATGCCAAGGAGCACTGAAGCTGTTCTGGTGGCACATGGTGGCCCAACACCTTACTAAGACACTTTATGTTGGTTTTTCCTTTAATTTGTCACCTGTCTGTATATCTTAAATACATTTTAATCTCCATTACTTATATGAGATTATTATTAGAGCTGCAACGATTAATCGATTCATCGATTAGTTGTCAACTATTAAATTAATTGCCAACTATTTCGATAATCGATTAATCGTTTTGAGTCATTTTTTAAGAAAGAGTGTCCAAATTCTCTGACTTCGGCTCCTCAAATGTGAATATTTTCTGGTTTCTTTAGTCCTCTATGACAGTAAATTGAATATCTTTGGGTTGTTGACAAAACAAGACATTTGAGGATGTCACCTCGGGCTTTGGGAAACAGTGATCAACATTTTTCACCATTTTCTGACATTTTATGGACCAAACAATCAATTAATCGAGAAAATAATCGACAGTTTAATTAATAATGAAAATAATCATTAGTTGCAACTCTAATTAATATACATCGATTTATTTTTCTATAAACGTTGTTTATCAGTTTTTTAACCCTCACTGCAGGCAGAACCACCATGGCAAACCAGGTATCAATATGGCTAAGGTTGGGCAAAGGTTGTGGTTGGTTAAAAAAGTAAACGTTAATTGCAGGTCTGTGGGGGGATGCAAACTCTGGTCTCCAACGGTACAACTATTACTCAAACTACCTGTTGTAAAAATCCATCACAGTTAACAGACCCCTTTGCTGTTTCAACTTTGACCTACAGTAGTGTACTTACTGTAGTTGTATACACACAATTTTTCCTGTGCAATGAGGGATTATTAGTGACATTTTAGGTGTGCTCACTTTCAGGTTCACCTTCAAGTGGCTTAGAGGATTTGGATAAGCTGTTGACTTGTTTACAAATTGTCTGATCTGCTCATGTTTCTTGACCCATCAGACAGGTTGTAGTGATGTCATCATCTCACCAATTACTTTGGTTCTACGGCTGAAATAACAATTCACTACAGCGTTTTAAGAGAAAACATTTGCATTACTTTTACTGGTGCTAAATTGTGTTATATTTTCTCACTCAAATACCTCTTTGTATATACAGTATCTATGCTTTTGACACTTTTATAGCATTGGTTACTGTCTGTTTCTTTATGGAGATAATGTTTTTTGTTCAATTTCCCAGAATTGTTCTCAACTGCACTAATAATAAAAGTTATCATGTCTCTTTCATCTCTTTCATTTTTGGAAATGGGATTTTTATTAAATCGTGGCCAGAAAGTGTTGCTATTAATATTTCAAGTAGGTCAAACTAAATGTTTTCATGAGTGTTCAGGGCTATTTTTTCCCCACTTTAGGATGAAACATCAAACCTGCCAAGTGCTGTCTGGATGTGTGGAGCATTTGTTTGTGTGTAACCACATGGCAGCTAAACAAATACAAACACCGGGGGCAAACTGCTGCGCCACATATCTGCTATCAACTATTCACATGAACTAAATGAGGGAAGTACCTGTGCTGGAACACATTTCCTGTGACACTGGTTTACATCTTGGCACTGTTTATCAGGAGGTGAGATAAAGGGGGGGCGATGAGTGAGACTAAGTGTTGATGACAGAGGAAAACAAACATATTTTCAAGGCCATACTGACTGTCACACTCTGATTGCCTGGTTTATGTATGATTGACAAGCAAGAATAAGACAACTGCATAGGGGATCATGCCTTTTCACAAGTCTGTGTGTTTTAATAGATGCCTGCTTTATGCTACACTTTGCTTCTTAAAAGGGTACACAACCATTTCTTTGACTGATTCACAAGAGACAGATAAAAAATGGTCAAAATTGAAGAAGCATAGGCTGAGATATCCTGTCTTCTAGTTCATGTGTGGGTCAAGCTACTAGATCCTATATTTACCATAATGCAACTCAACAGTGTCTTTTCATAAGACCCCTTCCTGTCTGGTAAATACTCACATCTTTCAAGCTCTCAAACATAACTTCAAGAGAATGTGTAAAGCAAGCTTTTCTGTTAAAAATGACATCACAAGTAAGTAATATGAGTCATTTCAAAAGGAATTCTGGGACCTGTATTATTAAAACATATTAAAACATATTAACACATTATTAAAACATGACAGAAAAAAGGGAAACCCCATGAAAGTTCTGATGTTCGCAAGTTCTTATATCACCACATTTAGGCCTATATTCTCTACAGCTATGAAGAAAACATGTATTGGTCATTGTTTGAATTATTAAGACCAAGAAAAGTGTAAAAACATATACATTGTTAAAGATGTGCGAAGTTAAGCATCCCCTGATGACAGGGACGGATTGGGAATGAAAAATGGCCCTAGTTTATTTGACTCAGACTGGCTCACCGCCGACCCCCCCACAGCGATAAACCACCCTGACAACCCACGGCACACTTTATGTAAACAAGATTACTGAACAATATTTACAACAATAACTTCAGTAAAATAGATGTAAAATAGAACAAGGGGAACATATTGGACCTGGATGACTAATTAGTATAATGAGAATATCAGTATAAATAATATATTACATTAAATACAAAGTATAATGTTAATGTTAGTTGAACATGTTTCAGTGAGACACCCAATAGAGCTCAACAGCCAGCTAGCCAAACCCAAACCTGCTTATCTTGTTCCTGTTTGTCTTCTGTCTGACCGCTTCAGCTGCTAAACCCTGACTAACAGTTGAACTGGTCTTAAACAAGCTTAAATAACCTAGGCTCGGCCTGCCCAGGTGCAAGACATCAGGTTGGATGGCTCCGCCCATCTCTACCTGCACTCAACCTGCAAAGAGAAAAAGACAAGACGGCAAGAGGAGCACTGACAGAGTCAGGGGCCATCACAATCCAAATAACACGTAACAGAGGTGGGGAAGGGGCAGGGCCCAGGTAAAGTTAGACTGGACCAGACCAAAAGTGATTGACTGGGAGAGAGAGGCTGACAACTGTAATAACCAACCGCAATGGGCCGGGAGTCCACTTGCCTGGGCCAGTCAGCCACACAGCACAACAACAAATCCTACTCCTTATACCTTTAACTTATAGTCCTGTCTCTCATCTGTAAATGTAATCTACTTTATAATACTTTTTTGCCCCACTAGCAGCAAGGATTACGATAATGGTTGGTCTGTCCATTCATCAATCACTTTGGTGGAGAGAAAGGTACCACAACAAGAACTGGCCTGATTGAACAATACATTTGCTTAGATATTCATGTTCCCCGAAGGATGATTACTAATGATTTTCTTGACCCTAAATTTGCTAAGAATATTCATGATCCCTAGACGAAGTTCTGTTTGTTGTTTTCAGTGACCTGTGACCTCTACTCTTGTGTTATATCAGGCAAAAGGTAAAAGGATAGGCACAAGAAATGCAAATTTGTTGACCATTTATAGCAAATAGTTCTACAGTTGGATTTGACGGAAAAGGCTCTGCTGTTTCAGGTCTCAGGCGGCAAACAAGGATTCCAACCATTGTATCCTAAGCAGATACAAGATATAAGACCCATTGAAGCACCTGAGAATCTGCTCTTTGCTTGGGTGAGAGTAGGATTTAAAGGTAGCTTAAGGTACGCTAGGTCAGTGTTAGGCTCAGTAGATTTATGACAGCACAGCCTGATACCCACTGCAGGGCCTAACGATAGGTTAAAACATAATTTAACATGACTACTGGGCTTCCATAGAAATGCTCGCCTGACTTTTGGCACATTTCACTGTGTACTGATGAGTAACTGTGCAAATTCATGCTGTCCAGAAGATGAAGATGACTCGGAGGATTATAGAGGTATCCATTAGATTTGAGTGACTCTTAACGTCACTTCTGGTAAGACTGCAACAATAGCAAAATCATCAGTATTTGTGTGTTCGCCCCAACACCTTGTTGGATGTAATGAACATTACAGCCTTGAGGAGTCACATGGAGACTCACAGTCTTGTTACTAAAGTATCTATTATGCCAACCAACCATTTAATCATTTAGAACATAATCTTCACTCATTTCACTAACACTGGATTTATCTGTTTATCTTTTTCCCTCTCCAGTAAAGTTGTTGAGAGATCATCACTGCTGCCTTTAGAACTATTTCTTAACTGAAAGGTGCTTTCTGATAAATAGTTCTCCTTCTTAAATAAGACACACACACCTCTAATATCCCTTTATAATCTCCCTTTGCTTTTATCTCAGCTTTCCTGGCAGCAGGCTTCAATGCAGGCCCCTCTCCCTCTTTCATAGCCCATATTTTTCCCCTGACTTCCCACCGTGCTCTTTCAGATGGCAGGGGAAGCTGTCAGCTTCAAAAACACCCAGTCTGACCTGAAAACTCTAAAGCATCTCTTTCATTCGGCAGCGTCCCTGCCCTCCCCTGCTCCAGCCTCCTCGCCCCACCTATCACCACCACCAATGCCACCACACCCCCCATTCCTGTCCCTCTGCTGTCTGAAAGCATCACTCTTCTATTCTGTTTGTTCCTGATTAAAATCACCAGCTGTCTATGAAGTTCAAAGTTAAGGCAAACAAGATAACTTCATAACCATTTTTTTTTTTAGAAAAAATAATTGTGAATGCAGACCTTGGGTGCACCCCCTGCTTCTTCCTCAGACTTGATGTACAAAGTGAGGAGAAATACAGGCTATAATACAAACAATAAATACATAATGAGGACAAGATGTTTGAAGTACCCTCTTCAGATCTGGGAGCTTACTGCTTAATGCATTCCTGGGTGTAGGTGTCTGCTGATGGTGTTGCTTCCCCCCTCTCTTTGCCATACCTCATTTTTCCCCCAGAGCTGTCAGATTTACTTCCAATTAACGTATATCTGTTCCAGTCCAATGACTCAACACAAGCACTGCTGCTGCCGCCGCCGCTGCTGTACCCAGCTCACAACTTCTCAAACTTTCTGCTGTTGCTATGGTGTCTGTCTTCTCCCTGTGAGGGGCTGATTGCCTGAATGTTGTTCAGCTCTCTGCTGGCAAATAGAGCCTGCTTCTTTTCCAATATGGGAAAGGTAAACAGTACAGATTAAAATATTCAGAGTTGTTCACATTGCTTAGTTTCCAAGTTTATTCAATGTTGTCATTCTGTGACTGTGGAGATATATATATATATATATATATATATATATATATATATATATATATATATACACACACATAAATTTATACAGGATCAACATTTTAACTTAAGCATGCACACATTATTTATATAACGCTTTATTAATTTGTTAATGTGTTAAAACATATACTGTAAGTAAATAAACAAAAGAAAATAAAGGGAAAATGGTAACTGAATGGTAAAAAACTGAATGGTAAATGGACTGCATTTATTCTGAGAGCAGAGCAGACAAAGAAATGTCAAATTTTAATTCAAATTTTAATAAAGAAGAAAGCCAATAAGTGAGCAGCTGTAACCTGTTCAAAAATTCACTGTGGCTGTCTGTGTTTGTTCCATTATACCCTTGCAGAAACTGAAAATGACCCACTGACAAAAAACATNACAAAATTACAAGCACTAACCTCTGTGACAAAAAGCAATGGAGTATGCATACTTTGTTTTCTCTGAATATCTTGTGCTAGTGTAGCAACCCAGTGTCCTAGAAATTACATGCAAATATCACTAATGTCTTTTGCCAAATATGTTTTGAGGGAAATGTAACTGCTGCCTGGATTGTGTTCATTTACAGTGGGGG